>JAJKFI010000049.1:7119152-7180545 GCA_029204185.1 Lerista edwardsae | reverse complement strand
TTGATTGATTGATTGATTGATTGATTGATTGATTGATTGATTGATTGTTTCAACCCCAGATTCATATCATGGTTCGTTCCTAAACAATACTGAACTGGACTGAGGGTACAATCCTAACTTGCACTGGAACGGGCAGGCTGGTGGGCCTGTGCCATATCCAAAGCAAGTTGGGAGCAGGCAGGAGCCTCCCTGGGGCAAGTGCCCGTTCACGCCCTTAACACGGGGTAAGCGCCAGCTGCCCCAGTGGGCTTGTAGGATCTGGCCTGCTGTTTAGGCCGCACGGCCTGGGAACAGGAACTAGGATGCAGCCTAACAGCCGCATCCCAACTCCATCCACCTCCCCAAGCCAGTACGCCTGCCAGCATGCCCACCCACCGCCTGGAAATGCCCTTCCACCCACCCAGGAATGCCCGGAAATGCTCTTGATCCAGCTGAACTCGGCTGGTGCAGGAGTGGCACAATGCGGGCTTTGACCAGCGCTGTTGGACCAACACTGCTGCTAGCGTCAGCCCAACGCAGAGTGTTGGATTGTGCCCTAAATCTAAGACCGGCTTTTTTGTTATCTTTACAATTCTGTTCATTATCAGTAATCTGATTGTTAATTCAAGCATACAAGCAATTGATTGTTATTGTTTTCCAGTAGCAAAAAAAATGAACTATTGACAATTATATTTTAAAATATTGTCTTCATTTAGATCTACAGGCTTTATACTAGATGGTTTTCCACGAACTGCAGAAGAGGTCCAGTTTTTAGCTGAACGGTCACTTTGTCCTGATGTGGTAGTCTTTCTTGAAGTTGAGGAAGAAGACATATCTTCTCGACTTCTCGCCGCAAGTGTACAAAAATGGCAAGAGAAACAAGATAAAAAAAAGGAGAAGAAGCAGCAGCTGAAAGAAATGAAGGCAAAATTTAGAGTACGCATTATTGTTGTTAAATATAATGAAGGCTATGCAATATATAATGAGTTAAAAAGACAATGAGAGTTTAAAAAACTCTATTCAGGAATTTTGGGAGTGACAACACTTAATGAGCTACTAAAAATTGTTCCAAAAAGTGTTACAGTCCACACATATCTATATTAGCAGAGATGTCCTTTTCTGGATGCTGTATTTTGTTTAAATACACAGTTTTATTCTCTGAAAAAACATTCAATAAAATTCTGATTATTAAAATAACAAAGAAAGACAAGGGCCCTACTTTGTAGACTTGAGATAGGAGACACCTGTGGGTAAAAAGGGGATATAGCACAGTGATCACCATTACTATATCTTGCAATTGGGGCATAATTCTTGGTTAGAAAATTATTTGTTAGTGCATGTTCTGAGGAATGTATTATTATGAGATGTGCTAAACACTGGCAATATCACACTTTCTTTTTTTAGAACAAAACGTAAGTGGAGGGGATCCATATCTAGCTTGAGTTCTGATCATGCAGGGAGGGAAAAATTAACGGCTGGGAACTACTCCCTTGAAACTGCTGTTTGTCCTTGAAGCAGCTATGTGTGGCAAGAAATCACCTGAAGGGGACACCATGGATACTGGGAAGCCTACTAAAAAGATAGGGGAACATTAAACAAACCCCTTTTTTTAAACCTCGTTGCAGCAAAACCACTGGTGTTCCCCTACCTTGAAAAAGGCGTCCCCAGTATCCACGGTGGGGTCCAAAATGGAACTCCAGCGGATACAGGGGCATGTCTGTATTATCTGCTAAGAAATTATCTGAGGGCAAAGGGGTAGCCTTCTCATTACTGCTCACTGATCTGGATCCTACCTAGCCCACAGTACCTTTTTGAACAAATGAAGCTGCCATACACTGATTCAGGCCATTGGTCCATCTCATTGTTTCTCAACCAATGGTGCACAAAGTTGATCCTCCTTGCAAAGCTGCACCTCCACTACCTGAGGCAGTTTGGGGCTGAGGATGTTTCTGTCTCAGGCAGAACTCCCGCTTACCAGCTGATTGTCGGCAGCACTTCCAGAAATCTGGAAGCTGCTGGCTGAGAAGAGTGCAAAAGTTTCCTGCCTTCCCTGTTCTGTAGGAATGTCTGCACATCGGGATTGAAAGAGGCAGGACCATGGGTTGACGTCCCTGGTATTGGTGGTAGTTAAGAAATGATACACCATGAGAAGTGGTACATCAGGGGCAAAGGTTGAGAAACACTGATCTAGCTCAAGATTGTCCGCATTGCATCTGGCAACAGCACTGTAGCGTTTCAGATTGGAATTTTTCTCTGCACTATCTACACATGCCAGGGATTGAACCTGAGATCTTTTGTGTGCAAATCCAGCACTACGACTGAGCTAATCGTACAAGCCTTTCTTTCAGTTGAGTTTTAGACTGATAGTTCCTACATTATAAAATGCATACAGTATGTGAAATCTTTCGTTAACAGGAGGAGCTAATTGCGAGAAGAAGGGCAGAGCTTTTAGCAGAGCAAGCAAAAAAGAAACAGGAGGTAAGAAAACGACAAGAGAGGGTTGTTGTTGTTTTTAAGAATTGTAGCCACTCTTATACAAATTTGTAAAATAGCTCTCAGCATGGAATCTATGATTTATGCATAGGCAAAGATAGTTGTGCTGTAATTGAATTGATCAGAAACTGCTAAATTGATTACTGATCATAGATGCAGATTATGCAATGATAATTTTGGCCTAAATTGGTTCTAAATATGAAGAGAACAAATATTTGAATTGAAGCAAGAAATGGACACATTACAGAGGGCTCAATTGTACCATGGGCATTACTTCCCTTTCCACCTGAACAATTCCATAACAAAGATGGTGTGGTGATGAAATATATATGGCGTCAGCAGCGTTTTGTCTAGGCGTGCTTCAAATACAACATTGGCATATCTAGAAACTGAGAGTGCAATCCTATCCTGGAGTTAGGCCGGCACAGTTTGGCCAGCAAAGTTTAGCTAGCACCAGGGCTACTGTAAAGCTCATTTGGACTACTCTTGGAGACAGGGAGGATGGCGCACGTCTATGTGCTGGCATCTTGGACTCCAAGAGAGGTCCAAACATACTTTACGGTGTCCCTTGGGCCGGCCAAACTTTGCTGATCTAACAATGCTGGTCTAACTCCAGGTTAGGATTGCATTCTGAGATGCTGAAATGCATGTGCCATGTGTGTCATGTCTATTCTAAAATGGCACCACTAATGTGCTGTGTATGTGTGTGTGACTGCCATATTTATGAAGGGAGTTGCCAGTAAGACAGACTGTGGCCAAAACAAACAAACAAGGGCTTCAGACTACCAAAATTCAGTCTGAGGTTCACTAGATCACATGAAGTCTGCCCACCCAGAGTTTGGTTTAAACAGGAGCTGTCCAATATTTCAGTTAAAACCAGTTCTGACAACATTATACAGGTATATACTGCATAGCGATGTTCCAGCCAATGATGGACTGCATGTTTGACAGTAGTCCATAAGATTCTAAAGGAGACTTGCACAGGTTTATCACCTAGGAGCCATAGGTTATACCAGATTGTCCCACTAGATGGTGCTGTGCACTCAGAATGTTCGTACAACGACAACCCTGGCAAAGGAGGCCTTATATCTGTCTTTAAGCAAGACATACCTGTACTTAACGATACTCTTTTTTAATTACACAGACATTTTGCTAGCATATTAATTACACAATATCCACTCCCCACACAATGGCTAGCCTTCTGCCGCTACCAGTGCCATTCAGGGAATTTCACCCTGTTGCAAACTTCTCCTGCTGCCATTGCTGCTGCTACTACATTGGGGGAGCATTTTTCCTCTTTTCTTTTCCAAAACACCCCCCCCCCACAGTGCTGGTGTGCATGGTGTATGTGGTATATTCATTAGAAACATTACTTCATCCACCCACCCACCTCTTTCCCTTCATCACTATTCTGCAGTTGCTATTCATGGAAGAAAAAGCACCAGAGTTGACTTAGGTGCTCAAAAAATGGATAGAAAAAGACACTGTTCTGGTGAGACATAGTACAGTTACTCTTCCCCTGCCAAATATAAGAGGAACACCACTTGAAAAACGGCCTATCAACAGAACTTATGTCTCTTAGGGTGCAATCCTAACCTGGAATTAGGCTGGCACAAGTCACTTGTGCAGGCCCAGGAGTGTTGCAAATGTGCCTTAAAGCATGTTTAGACCACGCTCAGAATCAGGTTGGCCAGTGCACATCCATATGTTGGCCTCCCTAACTCCAAGTGTGTTACAAATGCTCTTTACGGCGCATTTGCAACACTCTTGGGCTGGCACAAGTGACTTATGCTGGCCTAACTCCAGGTTAGGATTGCACCCTTAGAGCACAATCCACCCCTCCTAAAGCACTTCAGTTGGCACAGACCACATGTGTTGCAAACATGACTTGGGAGTAGGCTGGACCAGTGCAGTGTTGGAGGTCAACTGGGGTGTAGGCTGGAGGTCAACTGGAGTAAGGGGATAGTCAATACTGTCCCATAATCAATCAGTAGCACTTGGTAAAGTGCTTAACTTTGGTTGAAACCTGGTTTCTAGAAGCATTTATGCTGAAGCATTTATGCAGGTCAACCATATGCAAATAGTGAACTAAGGAGAAGAATGGGGAGATATATTTGTACACATATATGTTGTAGATGTTTTCAGGGGAATCATTTGATAATAACTATTTCATGTTTTTAGAGTCCTGCAATTGTTGTTGAAGGTGAGATTGATGAAGAGGAGGAAGAGGATGAAGATGATATCGAAGCTATTCTGGAAGAAGAGTTTCCAAAAGAAGAGGAGGATGTCGAAGACGAAGAGGAGGAGCAGAAGGATGAGGCCACTGAACGCCTGAAAAGTGAACTTATAGAGAAATATGAGACAGATATAACTAATATTCAGGCAGTACAGGTACTTTTGGCATTGCCTAATATTCTGCCTTGACAGAATCAAGGTTAATTTTATGAAGCTTGTGTAATTAGGAAACAGGTTTTCTAAGGGTGCAATCCTAACCTGGAGTTAGGCTGGCACAAGTCACTTGTGTCTGCCCAGGAGTGTTGCAAACGCACTGTAAAGTGCATTTGGACCACTCTCTGAGTCAAGGAGGCCAGCGCACGTCTCTGTGCCAGCCTCCCTGACTCCAAGAGTGTGGCAAACACATATTACGATCAGTGGTGGAATCTACCTGCGCCAACAACCGGAACCCATTCGCATATTGCAGGGGCGTGCGGCAGCGACCACTGCAGTGGGCGGAGCCAGCCCTTCACGGAACAACTGGAATGGCGTTCCGGAGCGTCCTGGCTACATGACATCACTGATTACGATGCATTTGCAACACTCCTGGGTGGACACAAGTGACTTGTGCCAGCCTAACTCGTAGTTGTCTCCTTTAATTAACATTCTATCATTTTTAACAATGCAAGTAAACCCTGACTTCCATAATATATCACATTTTTTCATCAGCAAAGCCATATTAATGACTATGATATTTTTCAACTATTAGAAAAGAGCTGGTATAGTGGGATATAAGATTCTGAGGGCCCAATCCTATCCAACTTTCTAGCACCAATGCAAGGGGGAAAACATTCCCTTGAGGAGGCCCCCATGACTGCCTCTCCCACCACAGGATGCAGCGCACTCCCCATTGGCATGGCTGCATCCATTCTGGAAAGGTAGAAAGGACTGGGCTTTGAAGCTGCAAATCATAGGTGTTCATGGATCTACATACGTCTGGGATGATAGCAGTCGTATTATTGACCATTATGATGAAATGATTTAACATTTAGCTATGCTTTTGGATTTCTGCAATGTTTTCATTTGTTTTCAGGAAGAATTGGAAAAAATCTTGATACCCCAAATAACTCTCGGATGCAGGCGAAAACCTCGCATTGTGTGTTACCAGTTGTACAAGAAGTTGAAGGATCTAATAGAAAACCGCGAAAGCATTTTTGAGAAGTGTTACCCATTAAGTATGTCACTTGCACGCAAAATGATAGTTCTCTCCTATAAGCATCCAAGTAATTTTGGACAGTGGGACCCAATCAAGGTAATTGATAAGCCTTTAAAGAAGTTTGTTTTGCTTGCTTGCCAATGGTGTGAACGCCTGTGCTGATTCTGACATATAATATATACAGTACATTCTAAGTACACGCGCACACACACACACACACACAAATATATACTAATATACTATATACATACATTACATATATCTATGTTATTCGTAGATCATACAATAGGATTGATTGTTACAGATTTTATTCAGTAAACTTTTATTATGTTTCTAAAACAGTGAGAGTTTATTAGCTCTATATAAAACTAAGCAGAAAGGTCCCATAATGAATTACTGAGGTGGAGAACATTCTTCGTCCTCCCTGCCTTTCTGTTGCTCCCGATCACAACAGCATAGCAGGTACAATAAGAGTCTTCCAGGGTCTTCCTGCCCATCAATAGCTTGGAAGCACTAGGCAGCACGATGCCGGGGACATCAGCACTATGCGCCAAAAGTTCCTGAGATCCATTATCACTGTCGAGTCATTGTTTCAGAGGGCTGTTCCTGTAGAAGGTTAGTTTCTTGTTTGCTGTTGTGCAGGGAAGGTTACATTCAAATGCAGTTGATGGTGTTCTCAAGGCTCCATATGGTCTGGAAGTGTCCTGTTCATAATACTGCACAATTTTCTTTGCAAATAATCAGGATGTAAGTTAGTGTCTTCCTAGCCTAACCACTACAACTGGGCTTCCCTGAATCCTCTCACTCAGTGGCTTCAGAGAGATGGCAGGCAAGAGGACCACATGGAGACCAATATCTCACCCAGAATCTACAAGAAACCAGCAGGAGAGAGTGTCTGGGTAGGGTGTGACCTGTGATCTTTCAGGACACAGCAGTCTCTATCATGTCCCTGCTCAGACACCTCTTTTCTAGCCTGAGAGCCCCAAACACTGTAGCCTTTCCTCATAAGGGAGATACTCCAGTCCAAGTGAAGTTTTGAATTTTTTTTTGCCCCAATATGCATTACTGTACATTTACTTGCATCAGCCATTTTGCTGCCCATTCTTCCAGTTTGGAGAGATCCTTCTGAAGCTCTTCACAAACCCATCTGGATCATAGAATCATAGAGTTGGAAGGGACATAGAGTTGTAGCAGGAAATGGTCCTAGAGCATCTCCAGCAGGTGCCTGTCAAGCCTCTGCTTGAAGGTCTCCAGTGAGGGAGAATCTACCACTTCCCTCGGCAATCTATTCCACTGCCCTTATTGTCAAGAAATTCTTCCTGATGTCCACCCGGGATCTCCTCTCTTGCAGTTTGTAAACTTACAGTTTGTAAAGCAAGGTCTTCACTACCCGGAAAAGTATAGTGTCATCCACAAACTTGGTCACCTTGCTGCTTATCCTTGTCTCCAGGTCATTTATAAACAAGTTGAAATGCACCAGTCCCAGGACAGATCCAATTCTCTCCATTGTGAAAATTGCCCATTTATACCTACTCTCTGTTTCCTGGTCCTCGGTAGGCATACACCACACGTGCATGGGTTGGGGATGTTTGGAGAAGGCAAGACAGGTTTTAAACTTCCCTCCTATTTTTCTATCAGGATAAGGAGTCTCCACCATTAGTGGAGTCCTAATCTTCTCTGCCCTTCCCCTCCAACTTTGGCATCCTGAGTGTTTGCATGGCAGACATTTCCCAAAAAGAAGAGATTGTTTCTTTTCATTCAGATATAATACTCTGGGTAGCATCCAGAGCAATGCTTTTGTGAACAGAAGCACTCCCTGTGAAGGCAAGGTCTCTTTGAGAACAGAAGACGGCATTCCATTTGCACAACGAGTCTTGCACAAACAGATGCAAATCCTGAGGACATCTTGTATCTTTTTCAGACATAAAAACAATGTAATATACAAAACTGGGTTGTTTAACTGTTACCATTCTTAGGACAGTTCATTATTTTCTGCAAAATATAGGCACCCAAAAATCCACACACTTCAATACTTTAACTGAGGATGTGAGCTACAGTGGAACCCTATGCATGTCTACTCAGAAGTAAAATTCAATGGGATGGGCATCCCAATCCTATACTGCCACTGTATCCAGTGCAGATGGTTACTGGAGCTCTCCTTAAGGCAAGGAGACATTTGTCTCCTTACTCCAGGGTAAGCCGCAGCCAACCCCAGGCTCCTTGGATCTGTGCCAGTGAAACTGATGGTGTGAATATGAGCAGCCCAGATCGGGGCTGGGGGGGGTTAGGATCCAGCCTAATGGCCAGGTCCTAACTCCACCCCCTCCCTGGGCTGGCCCAGCCACAGGACTGCCCTCCCTCTCCTCCAACCCATTCCACCTCCCTCTTGCCTCCCTCTTGTTTTTCCTGTGCCCTCCCAAGCCACCGTGTCCGCTGAGTTTGGCCGATGCAACAGCAGTTTACCTGGGCAACTGCATGTCACACCTGGGCCAGTGCTGTTCCCTGTGCCGACCCAATGCCCTTCTGGCTGGCGCAGATGTGCCTTATAGTCTGTGGATATTGAATCAGTGGATACCGGGGCACACCTGTATTTGCCATCGTAAAATGATTACAATAGTAGTTCTGGAAATCAGCAATTCTGTATGCATTGCAGCTGTATGAAGGAGATGCAATCAAGCCTTATGAAACTCAAGATAGCCAAAGGTTTCCAGTTCTCCATCGAAATTGTATTTATTTCTTTACAAGCAAAGAAAATAGAGACACATTTATGAAAAATCCCATCAAATATCTCCGCCAGCCTAAACCAAAGCCTACTGTGCCAGTGAAGATTGCGATAGTGGGGCCTCCAAAATCTGGAAAGACAACAGGTAGGATACCACTGCTCCTGAGTGTATAGATGTTTAATTCACATTCAACAGACAAACAAGAAGCTAAGGGAGCTTCACCATTCCCTAATAGACACAGGCACTCTACATCTGAAGTGAACTTTGTCCCAGCATAACATTCCTCCCAGTGGCTTTGGCTGGTGTCCACATAGTGTCTTTTTTAGGACGGTGAGCCCTTTTGATACAAGGAATCATCTACAATATTTTGTTCCTTTGCTATGTACACCATGTTGAGAACCCTGTTGTTGAACCCTCAATAATAACTATGTCGATATTTACTTATCTATATAGCATCATCAGTGCACATGATGCTTTGCATAGCATGAAAAAGGTCCTTGCCCACAGTCTAGAAACTGACACAAGGGATCTCCCTGACAGAGAGGATGGAGGCAGGGATAAACAAGAGAAGCATATATTTTTGTTCCAGCTATGTGTTAAAACTTTGCAATTTGACATATACATTTATAAGTAAAATTTACATTTTTACAACTACAGTTGGAAATGCAGTTTGAGCCTAATTACCTGCAGATTTTATATCTGTGGGTTCGGTTCGACACTGATCCCCTGGACCCACGTTAAGCCAAATTCGGCTCAACCTGAAACTTCCAAGGGGGACCGGAGCTGTGCTCCAGTTGCCTCTGGCAGCGCTTCTGAAACCCGTGGAGGCCATGCACAGCTACCTGCGGCCTCAGCGGGTCTCAGAATGGCTTTTTAGGCCAAAAAAAAAAAATGCAACTTCTGGTTTTTCTGCCAAAAACAAAGCCTTATAAGGCATTAAAAATATTACTTCCCATTTTGCTGAAAAACTGGAAATTGCTTTTTTATCTAAATGGTCGTCCTGAGACCTGCCAAGGCCACAGGCGGGTACAGGCGAACTTGATGGGCCTCAGTAAGCCTTCTGGAGCCAACTAGAGCAGTGCTCTGGTTGGGTTCAGGGGGCAGAATCCACGGGTTTAATTATGGAACCCCCATGGAAAACAGAACCCGAGAACGGAACCCTCATGGATAAAAAGGCTCCACCTGTACTATGGTGCAAAAGGCTTCACAGAAAAGGTTGGTTTTAAGAGATGATATGAAGGAAGCAGGAAAGGAAGCATCCTGCAATTTAAAGAGGAAGATACGGGCTTGGCCTCAGTAGGCAATCTTGAAATTACAAAACCATTCTTATTTCCCTACTCTGCCACAGATATTGCCTTCGACCACAATATTAAGCAGTGTAGAAAAGAGGAAAGTGCACGCAGACCTGAGATGGAAGTTTTTATTGTCACCAATCAGGCTGTGGAGTGGACAGGTTGCATGTTCCCTTTTAAATCACTTTTAAAACAGCTTTGGCTATATAGGCAAGTCCCCATATCTGCTGGGGTTCCATTCCAGACCCCAATGGGGATACCTGAAACTGTGGATACTGAGGACACCTTCTTAAAAATAGAAGAACCTCGGTGGTTTTGTTGCAACAAGGTTAAAAAAAGAGATTTAATGTTCCCCTATATTTTAATAGGCACCCCAGTATCCGTGGATAACTGAAACCGTGGATACCAAATCAGTGGATACCAGGGCACTCCTGTACATACACATCTCCCTTACCTGTACTCTGATTATCCAGGATTGCCACGGAGTTCATGTCAAGATCTGCTGGGGACTATTTTGGTTGTAGTGCCCAATTGAGAAGGGTTGTTTCTTTTTCTTTGCATTTCTTTCTGCCTTTTATTTTTGCATCCGCCATTTTTTAGTGTGGAGACAGTAAACCCCTTAAAGGGGAAGACATTTGTTACCCACATTGCCGCTTCGCAAGCTGACGCGGCTGCTTTTTTATTGTTGGAACAACTGATTTTAAAATGTACCTTTTTCTATGTCATGTTTGTGAGAAAAGGTGTTTCTTGCAACATATTGCACATTGCACAGTACCTCCCACATTGGTGTAGTTCAGGGGTCTCCAAACTTTTTGGCACAAGGGCCGCATCAAATATAAGGGCATTTAAATGGTGACCCCAGTATCTGTAGTGGGCTCTGGAACAGAACCCCAGCAGGTACCGAGGTGGTTGTTGTTGTTGTTCAGTTGCTAAGTCGTGTCCGACTCTTCGCGACCCCATGGACCACAGCATGCCAGGCCTCCCTGTCCTCCACTAGCTTCCAGAGTTTGCCCAATTTCATGTTCATCGCTTCGGTGACACTCTCTAACCATCTCATCCTCTGCCGCCCCCTTCTCCTTTTGCCTTCCATCTTTCCCAGCATTATTTTCTAAAGAGTCTTTTCTAAAGAGTCCTCTCTTCTCATGAGGTGGCCAAAGTACCTCATGAGTACTTTGGTACCGAGGTTGCACTGTATTTATTCCCACCTCAGCAGGTTACTGTCAGCCAGCCCCACCACCTGCCAAGGGCTGGATAAAAATCTTCTGGATGAGCAATTTGGTCCTTGGGCCATGGTTTGGAGACCCTGGTGTAATTTGATGGTATAGCATCAAATTATACTATTTATATTGCACTCTGATAACAAACAACTATCTTGGTAATAGCATGAATACAAGAGGAAAAAATTATGCCAACAGAATTGGTTGTGAACTTGGGTGTCATTTTTCCAAGCAGAAAACAACATGTAAAAAATACGGGTATTAGTTGTTTAATAGCAAGCAATGCTAAAATGCACAAAACTCACCTTTAGTAGATTGCTCTTGGAAAACCTTGTATTCTGGAAGTTCTAATCAGTCTACGTTTTTATCCTAATCTTTTTTTTATTGCCATAGAAGTTTTCCTTCTCAGGAACATAAGCAACTCGGTATCCATATATAACATGGCTGTGATTTAAAGTGTCTCATTTATAACAAAAATGTTTTGCAGTTGCTAAAAAATTTGCAAGCACGTACGGAATAATGCGTCTTTCCATTGGAGATGCTATGCGCATGATTTTAAACAATCAGCCAGAGACTGAATTAGCACTTGTGTTGAAGTGGCACCTTCACAAAGGATTGACGGCACCTGATGAACTTGCCTTGCAGGCTCTTGATATTGCATTGATGGATACTGTATGCAACACTGCAGGGTAAGGGGCCTTTTCATTTTATTTCTACATATTTTTATCCCAAAAGAGTTGCAAAAGTGGCAAAAATTGCATTTAATTTATACAACATATCATGAAGTCCGTAGAACACTATAACAAAACTAAAATCATCAAAATAAAAACAATGAAATACAGAGCAGAAATGCAGAATAGCAAGAAATACTATTTCAGAGCGCAATCCAAAGCTGCGCTGGAGGAGGCAGGCCAGTGGGTCTGCACTGCATCCAACGCAGCTTTCAGGCAAACTGTTGCGATAGTTGGCCCCGTAGGAGCGAAGTGGCTACCACAAAGAGCCAACTATGAGCAGAGTTGCGGCGCAGCCCTGCTAAAGTGAGAATGCCGGTCACCTCCTGGCACAGGAACGAAGTCTACTCCCACCTCAGGCATCCGTAGGAGGATAGGAAAAAACTCCAAGGCCACCAACGGCTGTTTCAATCACCAAAGTGTATTAGAGCAAAGGCTCCAAGTTTACAGAAACAAATAGTCCAAAATATAAGGCTCCTCGCAGGGAAACCGTTCAGGCAACTATATACAGCACACATCACATTGTCAGAGTGCTTACTTTACGGACATAGTGCTCCGCTGCACCTTGTCCCTAGCCCAACAACAATGAAGTCGTTTAGCTCTACCTTTATGCAGGTTCTGGTCCAATCCTGGACTGTTGCTGAGGGGTGGAGAGGCAGATCACTGCCCTCTGCGCACGACCCTTCTGGTTCCTGCAGGTGTAAGCTATTAAGAGTCATGAGGGGAATGACTCGGCTCTTTTATCAGAGCCGGAAGGCCTGTTTACAATGGTCTGTACACCTTGGTTAGGTCTTTGGTTCAGACCTTTCTCTATTTGAGACCTTCCCATGGCATGACCAGAAGCTCCACATTTACTAGAATCGTGACAGAGGCTCCTCGGCGCAAGGGCACATTTGTGCTCCTCGGATCTCCCCAATGTGCTCCTCAGATCGGCGCCCATGAAATCGGGGCCTTGCAACCTGGGGATAAGGCCGCATCCCAATCCCAACCCCTCCCTGAGCTGGCACACCCGCCGGCCTGCCCCCACCCAGTTCCACCCTCCCTCCCACCCAGAGTGCCCCTGCACTAGCTGAGTTCAGCTGGCGCACAGGCAGCTCTCTGCCCATGCTCCCACACCGGTGCTACAGCTAGCGCTGGTCTGGGAGCATTAGCGCCGATGCGGGGATGCCACTCAGCACCGCCCTATGCCAGGGCTAACGACACAGCGCCGATGCAACAACGTTGGGATTGCACTGCCCGTAGCTTAGGGCCAAATCCTATCCAGTTTTCCAGTGCAGGTGCAGAGATGCCAACAGGGTATGCACTGCATCCTGCATGGAGGGGCAGGACAGTAATGGAGGCCTCATCAATGTCAGAGAATATTTGTTCCCCTTACCTCAGGGCTGCGTTGTGGCTACATTGGTGCTAGAAAGTTGGATAGGAATGGGCCTGTAGTCAGATTGATGAGTGAAAGATTGATACAATTATTTCCAACAGATTGAGGTTTATTTACATAGAGCCAGCATTCATGTTATGTAGTTTCATTTTAGCACCTCAGTTAGTAATTCAGCTCTGATGACACAAACTCCCAGATGACACAAACTCTTATCTCTTCCATCTCCAGAGTGTCTCGTAGCCTGGCAAGACTTTTTATTTATTGTAAAGAGAGCCAAGAAAGCACAACCCTAGTCAGTAATGTGCACAGAGGGTCCAGATCCAATAGGCCTAGAGGAAGACCTCAAGTGTCAGAGCAATTTTACAATACTCCTCCCCCACTCTATTGGGCTGGTTTAGAGGACGCCTTGCTTGACTCTTGGAATATTCCATGGGTGGTCATGTCTTGCTCATACAACATATTTGAGACCCTATCAACAAAAGCCACATCTTTGAAGCTTCTTAAACAAAATTGTTACCATCACAAAAGACTTTCCAACTCTAGCTATCCGCAACAGCTCTATGGTCAAATTCAATCCATGCTAATAGAGCAACTGGCTCCTGAGATTGTCACAAGTTCTTTGTTACACCTTTGGATCCAGCGTGCACCATCACTGCTGGATCCACTCCCTCCCACAGGCTCGGAGTGACCCAGTGGCATGGTGGGGTCCAAAGTCAAGTTGCTTTTCTAACCTATGTTACAACAAGCTTACATAGGCTATTTGCTTGCTTATCAGGAAATCAGTGCTAAATGGGGAAAAAAAACCAAACTCTTTGACAGCATAATAATGTATATCAAACTACTACTTGGGTCACATCGTTAAGAGACCAACAAGGGGGAGATGTCCCCTCATTAGAAGACCTCTTGTTATGCACCTGCAACAGATACAGGCATCTTATCAGTCACGTGCCATAGATAACAGAATGGACTGATGCCACTGAGGAAGTTAACAGGAAATGTTCCCCCTCATTAGGGAGGAGGGTACCTAGCTTTAGTGGTACACATAAAACATAAACATAATTTGGGACTTTAAAGTGGACAACATCTTAGCATCCCATTCACATAACATCGACCAATGGTGGCGGCTAAAGTTTTTGTTTTTGAGTCCAACTTCTCTTGCTTCTTATGGGAACTGCTCAGTGGGCAAGCAGGCAGTTCCCCCACCTTTGAGAGACACACAGAAGATTGCTGACAGGCACACAAGATGTAAGACAATTACTAGGCCTTGTGCCTGCTGTTACACCCCCCAAGTCTGGCGCCCAGGGCTTTTGCCCCTTCCTGCCCCCCTCAGTGACTTACCTGCACCTGAGGGCAGTTGGCTCTAGTGACATGGGTAAGAAGGCTTTCTCACTGACATACAGCGCTTTCTGGCACTTTTTCAGCAGCGGATGGCAGTGAAATACGCATTCCACTGCCGGCCAGAGCCCATAGGATTTATTTTATATGGGAAAATCTGTTCAAAAGTTATCAGTTGGTAAATCACTATAAAAGGATGAGTCGTCTGGAATCATGACAGACAATATAGTTTGCTGGGTTTCATAATTGACATGCTATAATTCAGTAGTTATGTACTGGTGGTACTAGAGTGATGTTTCAGTGCCAGCTGGCTGATAAATACCTAAATAAGAAAAAAAATAAAAGCTTTCTTTTTGGAACTTCTCTGTTGTAAGGCTCTGTTATACCCCATTCTACTTTCATTCAATACCTTCAAAATGTATTGCCCTCATTACTGTATCTTATAAAAATACTGGTTATAAGCTTTAAGGTAACTCCTACAGCTGTATCTTACAGCCTATATCTTACAGAGGGACGTGGTGGTGCTGTGGGTTAAACTGCTGTTGCTGAACTTGTTGACTGGAAGGTTGGCAGTTCAAGACCACGCAACAGAGTGAGCTCCTGTTGCTTGTCCCAGCTCCTGCCAACCTAGCAGTTCAAAAGCATGTAAAAATGCGAGTAGATAAATAGGGACCACTTTGATGGGAAGGTAATGGTGTTCCGTGTACCTCGGCGTATAGTCATGCCAGCCACATGACCACGGAAGCTTATCCTAGGACAAACGCTGGCTCTTCGGCTTAGAAACGGAGATGAGCACCGCCCCCTACAGTCGGTCACGACTAGACCATTTGGTCGTGGGGAAACTTTTACCTTACAGCTTTATGAGGTTTATGCTTTATAAACATAAACGTATAGCTTTATGATGAGGATAATGGCAAATGAACATACAGTTTGATTCTCATTTTTGAATATGCTGTCATATATATGCCCTTCATTAGCAACAATTAAAGGAATAGGAGTTGATATAGTTGAGAAATAGATCTGAAGCCAAATCTGAGTATGATCTTATTTTTTATAGAGTTGTTATTGATGGATATCCTGTAACAAAAAAACAAGTCAACCACTTAGAAGATATGAAAATAATTCCAGTAAAAATCTTTGAGTTAAATATCGATGTGAGGGAGGTTTTCAGAAGAGCCCTGCTGGACCAGCATAGCCCTGACAGGTAGCAATGCCAATAAGGGGATGAATTAATAACTCTGTCAAACTGGTTCAAATCTGTTTTTAAGATTGTAACAATAAAATAATGTTACACGCTCACTCCTTTCATTCCCAAGCACGGGTTTAGGGGCAAAGTATTATATGGGTTCTGGCTTTCTAAAATATTAGTGGAAAATGTTTTTGTTACACAAGTACAGCCTTCTTGTCTGTGATTTTCCCATCCGCTGATTTGAATCAAGGCAGTGCCACCGCAGAAGAGAAGGGCTCTTTAACTTAAACAAACATGTCCCTTAATGAGCACTCAGCAAATTTTTTAAAAAGCTTTTCTTTCCATGGCAACGCTGCTACAAGCCAGGCATTCTCCAGGGGCCTAGAGCAGATTAGTATCAATTAGCTCTAACACCTCCTCCCTTCATCCTGGAATAGATTACCGGTAATCACTTCCATTTTGCATTTTTTTCACCTCATTCCAAGGCAAGGAAAGAGCCCTTAAAGTTAATTGACAGTAATCTGCTCTAAGCCCCTGGAGAATGCCTGCCACCACATTGCCATGGTAAGGGAGAAGCTTTTTTAAAAAAAATGCTGGATGCTAATTAAAGGGACATGTTTGTTTTTTCAATGGATTTCATTCAAAGTGGTTTTTGGCATCTGCAAGGGTTCCTGGAATAGAACCCTTGCAGATAAAAAGGCTCCACTTGTACCTGCTTTATTTATAAATATACAGACTGAGCATTGAATGGAGCTGGATGGCAGCAAACTCCTGCAAAAAACAAGAGGCTACAGATGTTTCAGGCATCTTCTGTACCTGCCCAGCACTGCTGGCTGATAGCAATTTCTCTTCACATCCGCTGTACTCAAAAATTACATCGCATCTCTTTCTCCTCCAGAAACTGTCAGCATACACAATCTTTGTTCTTTTACTGCTCATTGGGTCACCTTCTTACACTATCATTTCTGCCCTTCTCTTTAGGCCCACTACCTTGACAATCTTGCAAAGACACAAAAATGGAGTTTCTCATTCAAATAGACATCTTTGCACTCCTGGAATAATCAGCCTATGATCTACTGTAACAAAAATCTGGGTTCCTGGACCCCGATACCTATTAAGGAAAACTAAGAATAGCTTAACACCCAACTCTTCGCTTAACACAAATAGCTGCAAACAATTCGGCTGTCTAGCGCCCCTAACAGTTGGACTGTTAAATATGGTACTTGGACAATTTCAGCGTTCTTATTTGTAATTATACATACAGCATCCTCATTCATTCTCTGCTCGTACTCATAATACCCATTTTTATATAATGATATTAAACAGGACTGTAACCTCACCAAAGTATGGATGAAAGCTAATAGGCTAAGACTAAATCAAAAAGACAGAAGTCCTCCTGGTCAGGAAATCCTCAATACAGGCACTAAGGGCGCAATCCTAAACTGCGTTAGGCTGGCATCAACTAAGCCAGCAAAGTTTGGCCAGCACAAGGGCCATCATAAAGCACATTTGGACCACTCTCCGAGTCAGAGAGGCCAGCACACAGACATGAGTCATCCTCCCTGACTCTAAGAGTAGTCCAAACACGCTTTATGGTGGCACTTGTGCTGGCCAAACTTAGCTGGCTTAATTTATGCCTGCCTAACTCAAATTTAGGATTGCGCTTTCAGTCTTTCACCCACTCTGAATGGAGTGACACTTCCCCTGCAAGAACAGGTGTGCAGTCTGGGAATGCTCCTGTACTCTCAGCTGTCTCTGGAGAACCATGTAGCAGCTGTAGCTACATAATAATGTAAGAAGAGCCCTGCTGGATCAGGCCAAAGGCCCATCTAGTCCAGCTTCCTATATCTCACAGTGGCCCACCAGGTGCCTAAGGGAGCACACGAGACAACAAGATGCTTGCATCCTGTTGCCACTCCCTTGCACCTGACATTCTGAGGTAGCCTACTATTAACATAAGGAGGTTGCACAACCCATCATGGCCTATAGCCCACAATTGACTTTTCCTCCAGAAATCTATCCAATCCCTTTTTAAAGGCATCTAAGCCAGATGCCATTACCACCTCCTGTGGCAAGGCGTTCCATAGGTTAATTACCCTCTGGGTAAAAAAGTATTTCCTTTTATCTGTTTTAACTCTCCCAACACTCAATTTCAGTGGATGTCAGTTAGCTCTGAGGAGTGCATTTGCACTAGGCTAGCATTTGCCCAGCTTCAATTGGTGCACCAACTACGACCCTACTTGACCTGCTCTGACCTGGCTATGGTGGTCCCTTTGAAATCCCATTAGTGATTTCAAGGCTGGACTACTGTAATTCACTGTACTTAGGGCTTCCCTCAAGAACAGTTCGGAAGCTACAGATAGTACAAAATGCAGCAGCCTGGGCGGTAACAGGGGCTAGACCGTTTGACTCAGTAGGACCACTCCTTCAGCAGCTATAATAGCTACCCATTCATTCCTATCTCAATTTAAGATGATGGTACTGACCTTTTAAGACCCTTCATGACTTAGGCCCAGCCTACATAAAAGATTGCCTTCTCCCATACATACCAGTTCGCCCTCTTAGATCATCTAAAGGGGCTCTCCTTCAAGTGCTCCCTCTGTCCCAAGTTAAAGGGAAGGCAGCTCAGGGGCGAGCCTTCTCTGTAACGACTCCACTAATATGGAATTCCCTTCCAGAAGAATTAAGAACTACACACTCCCTCATGGCCTTTGGGAGAGGGCTCAAATCATACCTATTTCGTCTGGCCTTTGGATGATGGTTGGCTGTCTACCCTCTAT
The DNA here is from genome assembly GCA_029204185.1 of Lerista edwardsae. Classification (NCBI taxonomy): domain Eukaryota; kingdom Metazoa; phylum Chordata; class Lepidosauria; order Squamata; family Scincidae; genus Lerista; species Lerista edwardsae. The sequence continues at coordinate 7,162,001 of JAJKFI010000049.1, read as the reverse complement.
CCCTCTGGAATACTGTCGTAGTTTGTTTATTCCCCTGGTCAATTGTTTTCCCACCCTCTAAAGGGCCTGATGAGGAGTACTGGGTCTAGCTCCATGCTTGAACATTCTCTGTGTTCCTGTTAAACGTTAAAAAAAATTTTTGTTTTATTTAGTGTGGTTATATTGTACTTTGTTTTGTTCTCTATAAGCCGCCTTGGGCATTTGCTTCAGCATGGGAAAGGCGGGGTATAAATTCCTCAAATAAATAAATCACGTTAGCCCCATATTTACTCCCTAAATATTGTTTGACGTTCTTCTTATATAATGTCCATGATAACAGCATCCAGAGAACTTGGATGTCATTACTTGATTGTTGTCACTATGAATAGTAAATGTTAATATGCACCAATATAAGATATATAATCATATAATCTAGTTAATATTTATATTAATGCACTCCCAATTATCTTCTCAGACCTCCTTATCCAGTGCATGACAGCGCCAGTATACTTTCTATCAAGAATTCATGTTACAGAGCACAGACTGAAGAAATCAGGCCTTATTATGAAGAGCAGCACCAGAACTGGTATGAGATTGATGGCTCACACAGCAAATGGTGGGTCTGGAACAAAGTGCTCGAAGAAACTCAAAAGATTACAAAACAAATCCAGTTATATCTGGAAAGAACACGGCAAGGTAAGCAATTAATCTTGTTTTACGTGAATTGGGGTTTTGTTAGTTGAATCCTAATTTAAAATCAATTAGACCTTGGCTTCTGTGGGGGATCCATTCCAGGACCCCCCTCCCCTCGTTCTGTGGATAATTAAATCTGCAGCTGGAGGACTCATAATACCTCCTGGACACTAGTAGAGGGGACTTCTAGTTGCATCCAAGAGGTTCTCTGAGACCCTCCAACAGTGGGTGTGGGATTCCCAGGATATTGAAATCCATGGATGCCAAACCCGCAGATAAGAACCTGGGCCTTGCCCAGGCCTACAGCATCCTGGAAAGCACACATCACCATGCCCTCTCAGCTCCTCCAGAAGAGTGCATCCCAGAAGGCCTTGTGGCACATCCCAGAAGGCTAATGATTCATCCCTGGGGCACTACCCACCAGAGGCCACACCAGCTGGGGAGGGTCTGGGGATCGCAGCCCTTTTCCCTTGAGGGATGTCCCCATAGCCCTCCACCTGTGGCCGATAATTCAAGCCCTAAAACAAGTTTTTTTTCAAGTGTTATTCTATGAACCCATAGAACCCTCCGATTCTCCAGATGTTTCCCTTCATAATGCAGTCACCATTCTGGCTACAGCTCTAGCCTTCCAAGCTTCCACAGTACAGTAGTTCCATATAAAAAAATCCATTTAGCAAATGAAATGTTTCAGCAGAGAATGAAAGATGAGATAGCTAGTGTGGTTAACTTGTACAAAGCACAATAATGAATTAATCATGTGTGCAACACTTTATATTCTATCTATGGGTAAGCTTTTCTCTACTCGCTGCGTAATAAATATCAGAATCAATTAGTAAACTGAACTCTTTCTACTTTCCAGATTTTTCTACTTTCTTGATTTTTGCAGTAGTTCATTGCCAAGGTTATTTACAAGTAGTTCATGCCAAGGCTATTTACAAATTCTGATTTGCTCCTCACAGTATTATTTGATTGTAGCTGCTGCCTTTCCATGCCATATTTCAAATATGCATCATTACTGTTGAAACATAATGGGATCATTTCCAACTGTTCACAGGACTGGCAGCCAGTATTGCTGACTTGTGTATCTCACCACAAGAACTGCGGTCTCGGCTAGGAGAGTTTGGACAATACTGTCCTGTCACTCTTGCAGAAAAAGGAGAACTATTTGATTGTTCTGTAAATCCTTCTCTGAAGTTTGCAGCAGAGTTTCGAGGACATTACTACAAAATGGCTGGACAGGAGGAACTGGAGGTGAGTATCAAAACTCATAGACATTGTTGGTTTGGAAAAGAAAGAATGGAGCAAAGACACTGTTGGTTTGGAAAGCAAATAGGTGTGTCACAGTGAATTTGCAAATATATGTTAGCTGAGTTCTTTTTTCAATCACACAGCAACTACCCAACAGTACAATCTTATGCACATCTACTCAGAAGTAAGGCCTATTAAGTTTCATAGGGCTTACTCCCCATAAATCCTAAATGTGCATAGGATTGCAACTTGGTGGCACAATCTTAACCTGGAGTTAGGCTGAAACAAGGGAGTTGTGCCGGCCCAGAAGTGTCACAAAAGTTCTGGAAAGTGCATTTGAACCACTCTTGGAATCAGAGAGGATGGCGTACATCTGTCCCTTGTGCCGGCCTAACTCTAGGTTAGGATTGTGCTCTAAATGGCTTTAGGCAAGCCACCATTTCTTATTTCTAACAATGATGATTTCTGGAGAATCCCTAAATATACAGCAGGTCCTAACAATTGTTAAATAGTGAGGATGAGGTAAAAGTATACATCTGCTCTTTTAATAAAATTAGATGCTTCACAGGAATTGTGTTCATCAGTTAAAACATGAGGTATTTCTTTGTAAAAACATCTGATTTCTTTCAATATAGAAATTCTTGAATTCACCAGAATTATATGTGCCTCCGTTAGCACCTCAACCTCTTCCTCTCCCTCAACTGTTACCGAAGAGACTAACTGTCGCAGAAGTGAAGGCTTTATTCCCCATGCAAGCTGAAATGAAAGGATACTGTCCAGTCACTTATTTAGATGGCAAACAAAGGTAAATTCCTGCAGTTCCAAAAATGTCAAGGAATCCTCTTCTGAACACACTGTAGCACCTTCTCTTATCCTTAGGATTTTGTGGTACCTTTGAGGCAAAAAAATCCTGTAGCCCCTCCCCCCCGATTCATTATTTATTATGACTTGCAGCTTTAAAGTGGTTTTTTTTTTCCTAAATAGCATTTAAACTGGGAAGGACAAGGTAAATATAGTGTCGGGTTTTGACTTGTTGCCTTAACATAAGATCCAAAATTCTTTGTTTTCTTTGGACAAATTCAAAGATGCCCTTCCACATGCAGAAAAAGGAAGCACACAGGAAAAAGTCTCAGCACGTCATTGCAGAAAAGTTAAACTGAATCCAAAAATGTTCCTCTACTTGCACATTATAGACTCCACCTCCTGTAGAACTCTGAACTCTATTGCAAATGACATTTAGAGATCAATCCAAATAGCTATTTTGCACTCACAGATTGTTTAAGGGCCTGCTCTTCCCCCCCCCCACCTTGTATATTCAAATACATTCAGTAACAAGCAAACTAGTTTGCTCCACTCCTTTGCATCTTCGGAATATGCATTTCTTTCACCCAGATATACTTAATAAAACTTACAAACCAAGATACAACTCTACAGAGTCATTAGAAAATAGAAGCTGACATTAAATCTATGTGATAAAGGCCTGAGCTTAAAACATTGGGAAGAATTATGGTTGAAGAACGAAACTAATTCCCCAGATTGATTCCAGCAATGAGACAAGGCAGTTAATATAATTTAATTCAGATTTTAAACTGAGGATTATCCCACCCAGGGTGCAATCCCAGCACTCATGTAGCACCGATGCATCATCACTGCGTCTGCACTATGTCACTAGCGCCAACACGGGGCACCAAACAACACTCCTGCGATAGTGCTAGAGCTCTTGGGCCAATGTTACCAGTAGACACTTCCAAATTCAGCTGGAACAAGGGAGGTTCTGGGAGGAGGGAGGGCGGGTGGAGGGCAGGTGGGCGAGCAGAGGTGGGCAGGTCGCTTTGGGGAGGGGGTTGGGATTGGGATGTGGCCCTTAGGCCGCGCATCCAAGGCCCCGTCAGGAGGCTGCATGGCCCCAATTCAGGCTGCATGGCTTTCTTGGTTCTGCACCTGCTAAATAGCAAATGCAGATTCAAGGAACCCTACAGGGAGGCCAGAGCCTCACCTGGGGAAAGGGGACAAATGTGCCCTTGTCCGGGGAGGCTCCCCAGCGCACCTAAGATTGGCAGCCTCGCTCCCAATCATATGGCATCCCGTACCTGTTGACTTGCTGAATAACCAGAATGGTTGCTTTAAATGGTTGATACACCCCCATCAATATATCATGTCTGCCTTTTGCTGTCTCTTTGGAGGTATGAAGCACTGGTACCTGGCGACATTGAATATGCTGTACTTTATCGCCAAAGGCTATATATTTTTGAATCTGAAGAAAAACTTCAGAAGTTCATGAGGTACTGAAAGCATTGACATTATTTCTACTTTTTTGTTTTACTTTATAATGTAGCTACTGCCCAATAATTTTATTTTGAAAATTCATAATTTCTGTATTCTTAGACGACCAGAAAAATACTGGAATCAGACACTTCCACATAAACTGCCCCCCAGGAAGGACCCAGTACTGCTGACTGCTCTTCCCCTGACTGGATACCTTGAACAGGTTATTTGTTTACTCATATTTACAGGTTATATGTGTGTTCATATTAAATTTGACTAACGTTTGGGCCAGAATTCAAACAGGCATACTGTTGTTGCGTGTGCTTTATTCCCCCGCCCCATTTCTGTTTGAATACTTCTCACTCCAAATCCCCAAGTAGCTTTCTGAACTCATGGGCAGTCCAAATCTGAGCTGCGCAGTGTCCATGGTTCCAGTGGTGCCACAACAGTGAAGACTGGATCCTGTGGGCGCCGAGGCTACCACCGGGGTCTCCTTAGAGTAAGGGAGCATTTCCTCCCTTACTCTGCTGCACCACCAATGGGTTTTCTTGGCTCTGCATCCGTGTTTGAACACGCACAGCGCCGAGGAGACACGCGTTGGGCTGCCTGGTGTGCAAGAGGGGTTAGCATCTGGCCAGAGGCTGCTGCCGTCTCCCCCTTGCTGGCCCAATCCTCCCCCCCCCAGTTCTGCCCTCTTTCTCCTGCCCTGAATAACTTTATCGCTGGTTTGTGCTGTAAGACCCTGCAGGTGGGGCAATCAGGGACATCCCGTGATGCCCCTATGAGTGCGCTGCAGTGCCCTAAGGTGCCACGGTGCACAGTTTGGGAACCACTGATGCAGGGTATAACTCTAAGCATTACAGCACCAAGCAATCAAAATGATAAAACGTATTTATGAAGTGGTGTGATCAATTCTTAAATTCATTGCCTTGGCCATTTTTATTTTTTAAGTTGGAAATGCAAGATAAATGCATTTCAGTGGCCATTCCAGTGCTGTTATTAGCAATAAACATTGCTAAACTGATATTAATGTTTTATTTCTGCAGGGTGTAGCAGCAGCTCTCATCAAAGCTATGAATGAAGTGGGTTGTTTAAAGCCAAAATTTCCGTTCCTAAGTGTGAAAAAAACCGCTCTTCTGTTCATAGCCTATCATTTGAAAGGTACAGTAGAATGTGTTGTAATCACATTAATATAATAAATGTTAGTTTCCATACACAAGCTAATTATTTTATTTTTATTTTTCAACAGACATAATTATTTAAAAAAATTAAGTAGTCCCCTGGGCAAGCACCAAGTCACTACTGATTCATGGGGGGGGGCATATCACATTGTGACATTTACTAGGCAGACTTTGTTGTACAGGATGGTTTGCCACTGCCTTCCCCAGTCATCTTTCCTTCACCTGCAGCAAGCTGGGCACTCATTTTACCAACTTCAGTAGGATGGAAGGCCAAGCCAACTTTGAGCCGGCTACCTGAGAACCCCACTTCTGCTGGGATCGAACTCAGGTTGTGGGGAGAGCTTTCGACTGCAGTACTGCAGCCTACCACTCTATGCCACTCAAGGTTCCTAACACAATTATAGAAGCAAACGTATTCACACTGCCAACAATATATTTCTGGCAGTCTCTCCCACGAAAATGTGCTGGGAAATAAATTCCAATTACTGCAATACAGCTATCTTCTAAACTGGACAAATTTTTGATACTGCATGTTCCTACTAGCATCTTTATGACACAGGGAAGCAGATAAAAGAATAAAGACACCAACCTTTATAATGGTGAAAAGCTAGACACAAGTCTGACCAATGAAGCAACACTTTGAAAAACATTGGCAGTCATAGTTTTTTTCATAGTTCATAGTGTAGTTGTTGAACTACAGTGAAACCTCAGTTTTACAGAGTAGTTGGGGATGGGGTGTCCATTAATGGTGAAAGCCAGTTAAATCCAGATACTCATCTTCCCCCACCCCATTGGTTTAACCCCTACTTTAGAAAACTCCCTTGGAATGGGCTAGCCCGTGGGTGGCCCAGCCTGGGGAGGGAGGAGCCAGGATCCTGCCTTGGGGCCAGATCCTAACCACCAATTTGGCAGTGCAACTTTGAGTAGCCCCATCTGGGCCTCTGTGTATTACCCAGGAGGAAGGGGAATTTTTCCCCTCCCCCAGGTAGCATGGCAGCACCTCCAAGCCCCGGGCTGGATATGGGGCAGGTGTATTGGCCTGCCTATTCTAGTCCAGGGCTAGGATTGCACCCTTGGTGTCATAATACAACAGTATGAATTACAAAATGAGGGACATGAAATAATCAATGTTATTTCATTTCTTGCAGCATATAACCCTAGGAGCTCAGATTACGTACGAAAGAAGTATAAGATGAAGCTGGAACGGTTCATAGATCACTGTGAACTTATTCCATACCTGGGAATCAAAATGACACAGAGATATAAGGAGCCTCAAAATCGACCTATTGACTTTGATCACAAATTACAGACCTTTATGTCTTTTAAAGATATGGACCTAGATTCTCATTTAATTTGAAATATTGCACAATTTAAAAGTTGTGCATTCATAAATGTTGTGTTCTGAATAGACTGACTTCTTATGCATGGATTCTGCCCCAAAAAAGATTGCAGGAAATGACCATGCTAATGTTTAGACTAGTAACACTCCCGGCAACATGGCCACAGCTATATTACAGTTTCATATTTTAAATAGGACTATTGACAGAAGTGATAGTAAGGACAAGCACAAAACCTGCATGATTCCACTCATCTTAAATATTATTGTTGGCAAGTAAGTTGTATTTATTTCAAATTTCCCTTCTTCCAAGCAAATGAATTTTACAATTGAGTATACACTGTATTCATATAAAACATGGTTAAAATGTTAGGTATTTTAGTTTCAGCCCAAAACAATTAGGGCGCAATCCTAAATTAGGCTGGTATAAGTTAAGCCAACAAAGTTTGACCAGCACAAGGGACACCGTAAAGTATGTTTTGTGTGCCATCCTCCCTGACTCCGAGAGTAGTCCAAAAATGTTTTACGGTGGCCTTTGTGCTGGCCAAACTTTGCTGGCGTAGTCACCTTACCTCCATTTTAGGATTGCATTCTTAGTCTCTATTGCTGTTATACATTTTTAAGGTAAAATACTTTAACTGTAATGTACTTTATTATAAAGTCTCTGATGTAATGATTTTGACTCTATTAATGATTGTAATGTGTTTGTTCCATTGTTGGATAAATGCTAACCTTTCTTTGTACTTGAAATAAAACAGTCCTCAACTTATAAATAACTCTTTTTCCTGCACACTAGTTCAAAATAATGATGAGTATTTTTTTGCACTTTTGAATAGCATTATGCAGTGTTGTCATCTTACTTGTATATCTGCATCTTTGCAGACTATTTCACCTGTGACAATTTAAACATGTTTCTGCACTGTCGAAGCTGCTACATGCAGCTATTTTATGTCTAAGAAATACAGCCAATACGTTAAACAGTTTTAAGTTACGACTGTTTTAGATTGTTAATTTGTAAGCCAACTCAATGATTCCTTGAATGAGACTGAAAGGTGGCACATGATTTTTTAAAAACAAAATTAAATAAATTGCACCTCCCTGCCACATGCACACACAGGCCTGCTTTAGACATGATCTGTTTGCAGTCAAAAGAGCCATCAGGATTCCTTTGCATGCATTTCCCTTGTTCCTCTATATGATATAGAGGGGTGACAAACATCCTCTTTTCCCAGGACATGTCCTACATTTCAGCCTTCTGTCCTGGGTAAATTTCAAGATGTCCTACATTTCAAGAGTTTACAGGGGGTGCTAGGGTCAAGAGGGGTTGCCCACATCACTTGTTTACATGTCCTTTCTTCATTAATTGGGTTGCATTAAAAGAGGACACAACACCCCAAAATCAATATATATGAGTATTTTTAGCCTTTATTTTGTATTTTTCTACATTTTTCTTGTCTCTTCTACGTTTTGTGGTGCTGTGTCCTCCTTTGTGGTCATGGCATCTGGTCACCCTGTCTATATTTCCCACCCACCCCCCAAAAAATATAAACTATGTGAGCCCGCACATGCCAACCTTAATTTCACACCATGTAAACCACAGGCAGCATTCTGCAGTCGCATTGTGCTCTCTCACAACATCAGATACTCATGCTCTTCCTTGGTCTTTCAGCCCCAAATGGTGAAAGGGCCCACTGCGTTGAAAGGGTTGTCTTTCTGTGGCGCCTCCTTCATACATGCAGGTCATCCCTAGGCGTTCCTCAACTGATCTAGAGTCTTTAAAACAGACACGTCATCATCCCCAAATTGTTCAACAGTAAAACATTCTCTGTGAAAGCTCGGGCATTCAAAAGAGGGCCTGCTGCTCGATGCTGGTGCATTTCAGCAACAAGAATTTGCAAGCAACTCATTCCCTTGCAACACCTGAGCTTGCAAGTTGTTGTCGCCACAACCTCCCGTTTCTGATTGGCTGCATAAAAACCAACCCCCGGCCCTTCTTGTTATCTGAATGAGCAGAAAGTGAAGCTAGTGGGCGGGGTAGCGGTGACGTAAATACACCCAAAACAATCCTCATTCCAATTATTTCAAATGGGTTTTCGCATGATGTTTCGGACTTATTTGTTTACTCCTGAAGTAAAAACTCACGAAAATAACAACGTGTGATCGTGGACAAACATCAGTGGTAACCATATTATGAGTTAATATGCAATTCCAAGGTTTAATTCCGCAGAATTATATTACTGAACATACCGGACGAAATGCCGCTTGCTGCCTATGTAAACTCGGATTGCACTGCTTTGACAGGCTTATTTTTTGAAATCTACACAACCAAAAATAAAGTGTGAACGGGAAGGAAAGAAAAAAAGGGGGAGGTTGGGCAAAAATCAGATAAATATGTAGGAAAATTACATTAAAATCTCTCAATGTATAACACAAGCAGTTGTCAATAGGAGAGTAGTTCTTTTTCACTTCTAGGCTATTAAGTGTATTTTTTTAAACTTCTACACTCACCCCCCCCCCCTAAAACAAATTCTGTTAATGTTCGGAATTTCAAAAATACTACAGTAGAAAATGGAAGGCGGGGAAAAAATGTGTAAACGGGAAGGGGGGAAAAAGGAGGGGGGAATTTATTTATTTTTATTCTTCATATCTACTTCAGTTTGTGAAGGGCTGCATACTTTATGAAGTAATATTTTTCTGTAGCAACGAATCACAATGATTTTAAGTACCTGTGCAAAGTAATCCCATTTTTCGTACAGCGATTCGCGCACCCGTATGCAGAACACGCAGGCATGCTTAAAGACGTTGAGATTAACTTTACCACACGGGCAGGGAGATTTTTATTCGTGACGCCGCGGCGGCAATCCTCCTTCGCGGCAATGATCTGAGATACACCCATGGCTTCAAGTCTGTGACGTCATGGCCGCTCCAGTGAAATATAATAACTCCATGATAAAAACCAAGAATGTTGGATAAAAACACGCCAAACCATGGAGTTATAATAAACCGGAATCCGCTCAAGGGAAAGAGAAAAAGTCTAGAGTGACAGACGCAGCCCAAACTTCCGGTTCTCTTCCGGGCCAGCAGTTGAAAGAAAGCGAAGTAGTACTACCTACGACCCAAACATAACTTTCTTTATGAAATGCGATGCGAGCTGGAGAGAGGCGGGGCAATTTTGCTTTTTGCTACTTTTTGTTGTTCTTCGTGGGGTGGGCTGCTGCTCGCTCCTCAATTTATATGGCTGCTTTATGTGGGTAACACGAATTTCCGCCTGCAAAGACAAAAAAAAATGGCCAGGCAATGAAGCTGGTGAGTGACTCTTCCTATTTGAGGCTCTCCAAGGACCGCCTCCCCAGTTTGCTGTGGCGTCACTTCTGGGGTGCGCGCCGGCTGCTCGCGCTCTGCGCGCCCGCCTGGAGCTGCTGCGTGCCTCGCTCCAGTGGGCTCCTGTCGCCGGGCTCCGTCTGGTCTCCTTATCACGTGGTAAGTCTCCCCCTCCCCTTGCATGACAGGCATTTGACTTCGCCGGCGAGGACCTTGCCCTTCCCCTGCTGTCCGTGCCTCCGGAAGAAGCCGGCAAAACCCAGGGGCGGCAGAAGCCCTTTGCGGCGCCCACCTCCCGTTGCCTTTTCTCGAACTATCAGTTGACAGCCATCCCTCGGCGTGGGGTCCCGGCGGTGGTCTTTTCGGGCGCGAGTCCTGTGCCTTTAACAGCTGCTTCATCAGCAGAAATGCAGGAGGCGAACCTAATCGGATGCGGGAAAAGCGTCACCTGGTGAATCTCTGCTTAGGATGTAGCTGCACTTAAAGGCGTAGGAGCCATGCTAGGAAAAAAAATGAGTAGCCCATTACTTCTCATTCTCCCTGCTCTGTTTTTTCTTTCCATATTTTTCTTCAGTTAGATACAGCTGCCTATTCATTTTTTGTTCTCTTCTTCGATAGTAAGTGTGCATATGATTGCTTCAGGTTTCCTTCCTTTCTCATCATAATGCAAAATGTGTCTGGGTGTAATCTAGACTGGATTATATTTAATTGTAGACTGAGCTAAACCAAATTCATGCCAAACTGGTTTATCACTGGCTTATAGCTATAATAACTATATAAGCATCCACATCCTGCTACGGTGTACCTCTGAGATTAACAGACAATTGTTTCCTTATTCACTCATTTCAATTCTACCTTTTGCCAAATAGTCTCAATGTGGCTAAAAAAGTATAAAAAAACTTTAAAAATAAAATCAAATTCAACAACTTAAAATAGTAATGCAAAAACACACACACCAGCAGCAGATTACCATCATGTTCAGACCATTACCGTCAGATGACCATTACTGTCATGTTCAGTTTGTGAGCTTCCCAGGGGAATGAAGTTTACAGAGCCAACACATCTAATCCAGCCTTGCATCAAGGCAGTTTTTATAATGTTTTATTTATCATATGTTCTTTATAGGTAGGGTTACCAGATACAGAGTGGGACAGAATGTCTATAACCATTGTACAAAAGAGGGAGTCTGGGCAGGTGCAGCTCATCATGGAAGGGTTTCAAAAGCTGCACCTGCCCAAATTCTCTCTTCTGCACAATCATTAAAGGTATAGGCACTCTGTACCAGTTTAGAAAAAGAGCACTTAACTAATCTGTATCATCTCTTAATAAATCGTCAGGGTTGATTTACTTTTTAAAGATGTGACTACCTAAGGAAAGCCCATTTGAGGCTATCTCTTATTAACAATATGTAGTATACAGCTTTTCAACAAAAAGTAGTTCACTTTATAACCCACTTTGTGTACTTAGCCAAATAAATCAATACAGGCATGCCCCAATATCCACTGATTTAGTATCCACATGTTTGTTCCTAATTATTATGGCTGAAACGCAAAGCAATGCACACATGGGGACTTCCCTTGTATTGTTTTATCCAGCACTGTGATCTTGTGTACCCCCTCAAAACCATTTCTTGAAGGTTGGAGAAGCCTTTGGAGCTACTTTTAGGGAGGTGCAAGAGGATATGTCCCATGATTATGTCCTTTCCATTGTCAAGGGGTTCTCTAGATTCTTATTGATGTCTCCTTTTTTTCCTATTTCAAGCAACAATGGATGTAGCTGTTTCTGACACTTCGGAGAAGCTTATAATCATTCACTCGAAGGTTCACAGAGATACTATTCTGGCCAACTTTGAAGAGCAGAGGAAAAAGAATTTTTTGTGTGATATCACTCTAATTGTAGAAAATGTTCAGTTCCGAGCCCACAAGGCTTTACTTGCCGCTAGCAGTGAATATTTCTCAATGATGTTTGTTGATGAGGGAGAGATCGGCCAGTCAATCTATATGCTTGAAGGGATGGTGGCAGATGCTTTTGGTGCCCTGCTGGAATTTATCTATACAGGCTGCCTACAAGCTAGTGAAAAAAGTACAGAGCAAATTTTGGCCACCGCTCATCTCCTCAAGGTGAATGACTTGGTAAAAGCATACACAGACCATCAGAAGAACTGTAGCCTGAGTAGTGCGCTGCCTGTCGTACCAAACAGTGGAGCCACAGTAGTTGTCTTTACGAATGACAAGAAGAGTGAAGACCCACCAAAGCGAAAGCGCGGAAGACCAAGAAAAGTGAAGCACATCCCAGAGGAAAAAGTGGGGATTTCCTCCACTGAAGATGCACAGCTAAGAGAGAACAACTCAGTTCACAATAAGCAAAACTTTATGCAAAAAGATGCTGTGGGAGCCGATGGAGGTTCCAGTGAGCTGATTCCAGGAAACAGCGAAGCTGGGGAAACAGAGCATGCTTGTAGTTCTGATGCTGTGGTCTCTTGCCCCACTGAAAAAGATGAGAACTATGATCCTAAATGCCAAAGCGCGCAGGCCAGTCAGAGTCGGTACAGCAAACGTCGAACACGGAGGTCTATCAAACTGAGAGATTATAAACTTATTGGTGACGAAGATGACGGACTGAAAAAGAGGACTGATGGGAGCCGAAAACGTTCAGGCTCTGAAGTTCAATGCAAAGACTGTGGGAAACGGTTCAAGTATAATCATTTTTTAGCTATTCATCGGCGAAGTCATACAGGTAGGTTCTGAACATTAGTTTATTGTAAGTCGGGTCATGATAACATCAAAAGCAGCCAGCTTTCTGATGATCGAAACTGTGTGGTTTTATTGAAATGAAATACTTTAGCTCACTCTTAAGTTCCAAGTGATAAGTTCTGACAGTGTTGGTATCTCCAGCATTTTATTTCCAATGCTTTTTTTTCCTGACCGGTGCAGAGAAAGTCAGCACCTACATTCTGTAGCAGAGCCAGACTCACTTGAGTATGTTGTTGCTGCTGCTGCTGCTGCTACTGCCGCCAGACACTTAGCCTAGGGAAGGTCCAGCCTTCTAGGTTGAAGAATTTGGCAGGCATCCTTCCAGCACAAAATAAGCTTATTGTTTTCACATCTCCTGCTGTATCTATATATATAAAGAAGAGCGTAGGTTTGTGTGTATGTGTGTATGTATGTATGTTTCGCATAGGCTCCTCAACACCTTGAGTGATCGGCACGAAACTCGGCACGCATACACCTTGCGGCCTGGCGACAAACACTGCGGGGGTCGGGCCCCCCTAGCGCCCCCAGGGGTGGGGGTATGCGGGGGTCCCCATGTGAAAACAGTCAAAAACGGCCGAAATCGGCGTCAAATCCACAGTTTCCGGGGTCGCCGAGATGAGCGGTGCCACTCCCGATGCTTTGGAGTCTGGGTTTGGCCCCCCCTCGACGTGGGGGGCCAGAAGGGGTGCGAAACACAACGTCCGCCATGCCCTGCTGGAACGCCTGGACCGATTGGCGCCAGACTCGGCATGCGGAAGCCTAGCGGCCTGGCCACAAACACTGTGGGGGTCGGGCCCCCCTAGCGCCCCCGGGGGTGGGGGTATGCGGGGGTCCCCAAATGAAAACGGTCGAAAATGGCCAAAATCGGTGTCAAATCCATAGTTTCCGGGGTCGCCGGGATGAGCGGCGATGCTCCCGATGCCATTGGAGTCTGGGTTTGCCCCCCCTTGGCGTGGGGTGCAAGAAGGGGTGTGAAACAAAACATCCGCCATGCCCTGCTGGAACGCCTGGACCGATCGACACAAAACATGGCACGCATACACCTTGCGGCCTGACGACAAACACTGCAGGGGTCAGACCCCCTAGCGCCCCTGGGGGTGGGGGTACACGGGCGTCCCCACATGAAAATGGTCGAAATCGGCCGAAATCGGCATTGAATCCACAGTTTCCGGGGTTGCCGGGACGAGCTGCAATGCTCCCGACACTGTCGGACTCCGGTTCGCCCCCCCCCCCAGCATGGGATGCGAGAAGGGGTGCAAGACACAACGTCCGCCATGCCCTACTGGAACGCCTGGAGCGACGCGCACCAAACCCGGCCTTGCGGCCTGGCGACAGACACTCCGGGGGTCAGGCCACCCTAGCGCCCCCGGGGGTGGGGGTGCATAGGGGGCCTGAAGTGAAGACGGCTGAAAATGGGCGAAATTGGCATCAAGTCCATAGTTTCTGGGGTCGCCGAGGTGACCGGTGACGCTCCTGACGCGGTTGGAGTCCAGGTTTGGCCCCCATCGGTGTGGGGGAGGGGGCGAGAAGGGATGCAAAACTCATAAACTCTGGAAGATCATTTTGTTACCCGGGCAACGCCGGGTAACAAAAAGCTAGCCTATATATATAAAAACGGACGTGGGTGTGTGGGTATGCGCGTGGGTGTGTTTGTGTGTATGTATGTTCTGCATAGGCTCCTCAACGCCTTGACCGATCAGCACCAAACTCGGCACACATGTACCTTGAGGCCTGGCAAAGAACACTGCGGGGGTGAGACCCCCCTACAGCCCCTGGTTTTTCAGGGAGGGGGGCTAGAATGTCCAGACCAAGGGGATTGCATTGGACTAGAGGTCTGCTGCCACCCTGTGGTCACACACGATTCTGCAGGTTATGTGGTAGGCTTGCAGTAGCTGAGCTGATACACAGGCAGTGCTCAAAACCGAAAGTGAAACGTCTTCCCAGTCCCTGAGTTGCCCAGGAGAAAGAGCAGGTCCCACACAGTTCCAGCACCCAGTCGGATCTGAGATGGACATATTTACACAGAGCTTACTGGCCAGCTGCTCCCGTTTCTCATACTTCACTGCTATCCCACCAGATTACCTGCAGACATGGTTCAGTAAGTGTGACAGTTTCAGTTCGCTCTCTGGGTTGATTGTCTACCTGCTTCCTACTTACTTTCACAGTGATAGTGTGCATTTTGGGTTCAGGCTCATCAATACGTTCTTATTTCACTGAGGAGTGGTATTTCTCCACCTGGATCTGACCACTTCATACTGCTTAGGGGGCTTGGCATATTTCCATCTACGGTCCTCCATCACTCTGGGACGCCTGGAACGCTGTGTGCCACACGTGCTACACATATTCCTGACAATCTGGACAGAAATACTGTGGGGGGAGGGCCCCCCAATTCATTCCTTCTCCTACTAGAACCTCGGGATACTTTGTCCCCCGGGCAACGCCGGGTCACAAACAGCTAGTAATTAATAAATATGTTGCCCAATTTAGGTATTGCTACCAAATTTATAAGACGGACAACCTTAAACTGTTTTTGTTAGGCCCTCACAGCTTGACGTCAGTGGTTATAAGAGCTTATGTACAGTAGCTGTAAGCTGTACACTGGGAAGTCCTCAGCCATATAGTCAGGGCTGAAATCCTATGCACACTTTTCTGGGAGTAAGTCCCATTGCGTGCAATGAGATGTACTTCTTTTTTTCCAGTTGAGGATCTATTCTTTAGACACACACACACACACACACACACACACACACACACAGAGAGAGAGAGAGAGAGAGAGAGAGAGAGAGAGAAATTAAGAACAAAATTAAAATTTAGACATATAGAATCTATATATATAAAAATGAACGTGGGCGTGTGTGTGGGTGGGTATGTGGGTGGGTGTGTATGTATGTTCTGAATAGGCTCCTCAACGCCTGCACCGATCAGCACGAAACTCGGTACGCACGTACCTTGCGGCCTGGTGACAAACACTGCAGGGGTCAGACCCCCCCTACAGCCCCCGGGTTTTCGGGGAGGGGGGCCAGCGCGTCAAGAACCCAGGGATTGCATTGGAGTGGAAGTCTGCTGCCACCCTGTGGTCACAAACGATTCTGCAGGTCATGAGCTAGGATTGCAGTAACTGAGCTGATACACAGGCAGTACTCAAAACCGAAAGTGAAACTTCTTCCCAGTCCCTGAGTTGCCCAGGCTTGAAAGAGCATGTTCCAGGCAATTCCAGCACCCAGTCGGATCTTAGATGGACATATTTACACAGAGCTCACTGACCAGCTGTTCCCGTTTCTCATACTTCACTGCTATCCCACCACAGTACCTGCAGACAGTGTTCAGTAAGTGTGACAGTTTCATTTCGCTCTCTTAGCTGATTGTGTACCTGCTTCCTAATTAATGTCACAGTGATAGTGTGCATTTTGGATTCAAGTTC
This sequence comes from Lerista edwardsae, assembly GCA_029204185.1. Taxonomy (NCBI): domain Eukaryota; kingdom Metazoa; phylum Chordata; class Lepidosauria; order Squamata; family Scincidae; genus Lerista; species Lerista edwardsae. The sequence goes on along the minus strand of JAJKFI010000049.1, from coordinate 7,145,804 downwards.
ATCAATACTTCCTTATTTCAGTGAGGAGTGTTATATTTCTAGCTGGATCTAACTATGTCATACTGTTTATGGATATTTCCATATTTCCGTGTCTGTTCCACCATCACTCTGGAACGCCTGGAACGCTGTGCGCCACACTTGGTGCACATATTCCTGACGATCTGGACAGACATGCTGTGGGGGGACGACCCCCCTAATTCATTCCTTCTCCTACTAGAACCTCGGGATACTTTGTCCCCCGGGCAATGCCAGGTCACAACCAGCTAGTTTTCTATAAATTACCACAAGCTAGGGTAATACATCATTTTCATACAACCAAGTGACTACCCTAATCTTCATTTTAGCTCATATATGATAAGTCTTTTCCAACCATTCTTGAAATAACCCGTCTCCAGTGCAATGGGATGTACTTCTGAGTAGACATGCATTGATTGCACTGTGCATGGGCAAGCCACTGTCCAGCTTCAGTCCTTCTTTCGGTACTATGTTGGTTTACTTAAGGAGTTGTTGTATTGATTACAGAGGTAATGTATGTTTGCTTATCCTCCTGCAGTGCAAAAAAATACAAAAAACTGTTGGGTGGTATTTGTTTTAAAGTACTCTTGCTCCTTCTGTCAGCTTGAAATGTCTAACTATTTGCCATTCACAGACCTAGTACCTTGTTTTCAGGGGAGCGCCCATTTAAGTGCAGTGAATGTGGAAAAGGCTTTTCTCAGAAACATTCTCTCCAAGTTCATGAGCGGATGCACACTGGAGAACGCCCATACATTTGTACAGTCTGCAATAAGGCTTTGACCACAAAGCACTCCCTTCTGGAACACATGAGCCTACATACAGGTAAGGAGTAACCAAAGTCAAAAGCCATCTAGCAGTGCTCAGGGTGTAAACTTAAGAACTGCCTGGCTCAGTCGACCAAAGTCCCTCTAGCTCAGTACTGTTAAAGGTAAAGGTTTCCCCACGACCCAATGGTCTAGTCGTGACCGACTGTAGGGGGCAGTGCTCATCTCTGTTTCTAAGCCTGTAGAACCAGCGTTTGTCCGAGGACAAGCTTCCGTGGTCATGTGGCAGGCATGACTATACGCTGTAGCGCATGGAACGCCGTTAACTTTCCACCGAAGTGGTACCTATTTACTTACATTTTTAGGTGCTTTCGAACTGCTAGGTTGGCAGGAGCTGGGACAAGCAATGGGAGTTCACTCCGTTGCATGGTCTTGAACGCCCAACCTTCTGGTCAGAAAGCCCAGCAGCAGCGGTTTAACCTGCAGCGCCACCGCATCCCTTATAAATAAATATTTATTCGATTTAGATTAAATAATAGATTTAGATTTAAATAGTAGCCAACTTGGTGCCACTGGGCAGTTATAAGCAGGGTATGAAGGAGTAGGCTGTCCTGTCATCTGTTCTCATCACTTTGTATTCAGAGATATGCTACTTCTTTAGATGGAGATATGCTACTTCTTTAGATGAATTTTGTTATTATAGCTATTACCCATTCATAGAGCTCTCCCCCTTAATGCATAATCCTTTTTTACAGGCATTTTTAGTGCCAATCAGCATATGTTGTGCTAATGAATGCCATGTTAAGTACGTAATTGCATTTCTTTGAAAAAAACTTGATTTTGCTTAATGTTCTGTTGTATGTTTTAGTAGCACCTGAATAATACATAATTCCAAGTGTATTTTTGTGATGTCTTTAGGACTCCACTGTAAAAAAACAAAAACCCTTTTTTCAGGTAAGAAGGCTTTTACTTGTGACCAGTGTGGAAAATACTTCAGCCAGAAGAGACAACTGAAGAGCCATTACAGAGTTCACACAGGTATAAGCACATTTGAAATGGGTGGTGGGTTTTGTTGGGATGCTTGAGTTCTGGAACTGAAAATGTCTTGCCCATCCTAATGGACAAGCTGTATTGGTAGATGAAAAGGGAGATTCTGACCCTGCTGATCCTCCAGACCCATCTGCCACTTGCAGTACCATCCTTCTGGGTCCCCTTTACAAGGATGGTGCTACAGGGCAGCATTGTTCCAGTAGTTCGAGGGTGGGGGGGTCTATCCCAGCAGGTGGTGCTGGGAGAAGTAGTGGTCAAAGAGGGTGAGTGGGATGCAGAGTTTTGCAGGGCACCTCAGTGTGCCATGTAAGCGGCCACTTCCTCTCACCATCAGAGCCATTCCAGGCAGCAAGAGCAATGTGGAGGTATTTCCTTCGTGTGGTTCTCATCACACAGAACAGCAGCAATGGGGAGGCTCAGCTTATACTGTGCATTGAGCCACCCTGCAAAACTTAGTATTCCCCCCCCCAACAAGATGTTACTGGCTGGGAGACTGCTTTGGCTTGTGGGGTGCCACAATGTAGGTGCCAAGCCATGTCATTTACTTGGGAGAAATCATTAAGCTTTACCTTTTTAAATGGAGATTTTTTTCCTAAATGCCAAATTTCTGAAAACAACAGTTGTAATAGCACATGAAAGAGAAGTACTATTGTAGTTGTTTCATTGTTTAAACAACCATTGTAGTTGTTTAAGCACTCCAAGGCCAGTGAATAAATGTCAAGTCTGTGATGAACTTCAGCTCAGCAATGGAAAAAAGACAGTGACAATTGTCTCATATGCAACATTAAAGTTAATATTCTACAAAGATGTTGTTCGCTCCTTTTACAACTGTTCTTGTGTAACTACCATTAATTATGGTATTGATCTGGTTTTAGGTATTCTAAACTTGCAGTTTGTGTTTTTATTATAGTGAACCTCCTGAGTGGAAGTTCGCAATGGAAATGTTAAATTTGAATGTTAAAGTAAATTTCAAAAAGATCATAGACACTCTTTTACTTTTTATAATAAGGCCAGTTGCTGCCGGAGTGTAATCTGTGCCATCGCAAATTCATGGATGCAGCTCAGTTAAAGAAACATTTAAGAACACATACTGGTAATGTTACTCTCCGTATTTTCCTTTAAAGTAGTGATTTGAGTGATGTCATGCAAAGCCGCAGGTGTTTGGCTACTGGGCATAGTCCTAGGTAGGAACTCTTGAGCAAGCAGTGTCAGGTGGGAGAAATTTGCCTCCCTTGTGGGAGTTTTGGCACCAGCTAGGCACAAACCACTCACCACCAGGGGAAATCTGATGCACAAATGATTTCTAGGAGGCAGTCATATGCCCCAGAGTAAACAGTCTCATCAGGGGTTCTTATTGTTTATTGCTGAATCCTTACAGTGCAGGATCCATGATGTTCAAAGTGTTATTGATGGAAACTAGGACTTTTCAGTTATGTAGCTCAGTAGTCTCTTCTCTAAAGTTTAAATAATGGCCAGGTTGACAACAGGAAATATGGACAGATTGCTTGAAATTTTGCGGAGGAATAGGGCTACAGTGCTAGCTGAAACATACAGCCAATAAAAAATATACAACCTATGTTTTAAAAACAAAATACTCTGTTTACCTGTAAAAGTCTCAACCCTAGAACACTCAGTTGGAAGTACTGTAAGCCCCATTCTAACATTGCCTTCATAGTGTGAGAAATGCTGCAGGGTGGAAGTACTAAGAGATCTGAGTCAGAGCAGACAAGCATTTAATTGCCCCAGTTTCCAGGAGCAGCAACACTGGCATGGGAAAAGCTGCATTGTGGACTCCTCCCATGTGTCCTAGATTTTGTGTCAATATCAGAGTAGTGGAAAAAGCATGAATATTGCAGCACTTTCTATGCTGCTAAGTTAGCGTCAAGAGGCCCAGAATGGGGGTGGGTGGAGGAGAGAGAACAAGCTGGACATTATCCCTCTTTTATGCATGTATGAGAAGAATTCAATATTACATATGTGTAGAAGGCCCCCTTCTTTAAACTCCTACAAGATTTCTGCTCTGTCCTGAAAATTTGGGCCAGCATTATCTCCCAGCAGGGAAGCATTACAGTTCTACTGTGTTTCTATAGCATGACATTTCTGATGCTGTTTTGTTGTTCCTTTTGATATACCTCATCTTAAAAATTATATGGTGGCACAAGAAGATTTAGGATTGATTGAGCTGCTTTTAGTTTGTTAGTGAAATGGATGCATAACTCTTTGCATGTTGTGAGTGAGGCTGTTGGGGGGCGATCCTGGAGTTGGCGCCTGAGGGCACACCGCCAGTGGTATGCCCCCGACAGGTGCTGCCCCCCCCCCACCTGGCTTTGCCACGGTGCATGGCCACTTTCCAGTTCGGGCATTTGCACCCCTTGCACCTCCTCAGGTCTGCCACTGAAGCTGTTTCATTATTATATCCTGTAATTAAGCAGTGATAGCTTACTAACCAACATGTTTTTTGTAGGTGAAAAGCCATTTACATGTGAAATCTGTGGCAAATCTTTCACAGCAAAAAGCTCCCTTCAAACTCACATCAGAATACACAGGTATGCTGTCCTTCCTTTTGTTCCATGTTATGGGAACAGTTTTCTGGGGTACTTTGAACAGTGTAATTGTTACCTGTGGCAACTTGGTACTTTGGCATAGGGTTAAAAGACAAAACAAGGGAATAGTGTTGCATGCTGCCGTCTTTTGAAATAAAATTAGATAACATAAGTGGGGATTCATGCTATGACTAGGTGAGAACAAAGAGAGCTTGTGGACCTGGCTGTGGCACTGAATCAGGCCAGCACTCCTGTCTACCTCACTACGCTGTGCTGTTGCCTGCTCCCCCCAACTCAATAAACGCAAGGCAAAATTATACCCAGGTATGGTGCTTGTACTATAGCATGCATGTGCACTGGAGTAACACAAGCTCACTGCACAGTTAGTAAGAAAGGTTGGCCACCACTGAATTAGTTCTGACTTGTTGTATAGATGGAGTGAAAATATAAGAGAACAATCACCCATGTGGCTCCATTTTCAATGCAATAGTGTGTGCATCTAAGCTATACATCTTTCTGTGAAAATGTCTGGGTCTCACAAAGTGTTGATGTATCTGATGAAGCCAAAATGTCTTCTCTTGCAGAGGAGAGAAGCCATATTCATGTGGCATTTGTGGAAAGTCCTTTTCCGATTCCAGTGCCAAAAGGAGACACTGTATCCTGCACACTGGCAAAAAGCCTTTCTCCTGCTCAGAATGCTGTGTTCAGTTTGCCCGCTTAGACAACTTGAAGTCTCATCTGAAGATCCACGTAAAAGAAAAACAGTTGCAGGAGGTAAACAGTGCTCCCAATAGTGGCAGTACAGAGGAAGTCAAGAATATTCTTCAGTTGCAGCCATACCAACTCTCCACCTCCGGAGCTCAGGAGATCCAGTTGCTGGTCACAGATTCTGTGCACAACATCAACTTTGTGCCTAGTCATAACCAAGGTATTAGCATTGTTGCTGCTGACGGGTCCCCGAATGTGATGACAGACCCTGCAGGGAGTCTGACCCTTCTAACTCAGCCACCCCAGCAACTGCAGAACTTGCTGCTTTCAACCCAGCCAGAACCGACGGACCAGATTCAGAGTATCAATATCATGAGCAACCAAATGGAGCCTGCCCAGGCAGAGCAAATGCACGTTATCACGCTTTCAAAAGAAGCCCTGGAACACCTTCATGCCAATCCAAACCAAGCAGAAGTGCTTCAGATAGCGGCAGAAACTGTGCATTCAGCTCCACACATGCAGGTGGCCCAAGAAGCCAGCCAGCAGTTTCCTGTCGGCCAAGATGCAGTCCTGCCTCCTCAACTGAGCAAAAGACAGAACCAGACTGTACACGTCTCTGAATCGCCTCGATCATCTCTGGCTGTAGACTAGTTATGTAGTGAATAATCCTATTCAGTGGCAGACTTTAACAGGCAGATCAATTGGCTTCTCGTATGTTTACTTAGCAAGAGTGAGATGAGGTCTTTTGTACATATTGTATCATGTTTCTTCTATTCTCTATTTAACTTTGCAGTTTGGAAACCCTGGTTGATGATGGCCTTATTAAAAGCTGAGTTTTTAAAAAGAGTTTTGTTAAATATATGTTGATAGGATGGCTTCTTGGCCAGAATCAGTATTTGCTTTTTCTCGAACTACCATTCATCCTGAGGCTTGATGGGCACAAACCAGCCATGTTTGGTATTTTGAAATCTAGAGAGAGGGGGAGAGAAGGAGGTACAACAGTGGAAGTCTTTACTGATTGGTCTCCTGTGTGCTCATTTATGACAGTCGGGGCCAGTGAAAACCCAGATTGATTCTGAATTGTTAAAAGTAGGCTCAGAGAATCCCTGTGTCTGTTATTAAGAGTATGGTGAATTTGCTGCCTTATTCAATTGTTTTCTCCCCTCCCCCTTTGAATGACATTCCTGGAAAGTCTACAAAATGTGTCATATATTTATTTTCACATTTTCATACTGCCTTTCCTTCAAGGAGCCCAGAGCGGTATAGATAGTTCTTCTCCTCCTTTTGCCCTCAAACAATCCAGTGAAGTAGGTGAGGCTGAGAGGTAGTGACCGGCCCACTGTCATCCAGGAAGCTTCATGGCTGAGCCGGGATTTGAACCTGGATCTTTCCCACAGTAAGAACCATACTGGCTCTTTATATATCCTTTGTATGCATTTTTTCTTGGGAGGGGGGAGGGTTGCACAAACTGATGTGTTGCAGGGGTAGGTTGGCACATAACATATTGTCATTTTATAGGAGCAGGTGCCATAGTACTGGTTGTGTCACAGTTTCCATTTTGCCTTGAAGTTTCACCTATGGATGTCTGAGCGGCAAATCTGAAAAGGACAGTATAGGCCATCTTGGAAAATGTCAGCTACAGGCTCCAAAAATAGGTTTTTGTTCTGCTTATTTATGTCGTACTGTTACAGGCTTTGCTGATATGAACTCCGGTCCAGCTCCAGTCACTCCATAGTTATGCATGTCTAATCACAGTACTTCTGGATAGGAAGGTGCATTTAAATACGCATCCACTGAGAGTCATCCTGTGCTGCCAGCAACCCATGCTGGGCTAGGCATTCCAATTCTCATTCAGCTTCTCTCTGCCTAGTTTGTGCAAGATTTTTCAGTCCAACATCCAATTTTCTTTCTTGATGGAAAGTGGATGTAATAAAATGGGACATAAAGAATGTTCAGAATTGTCTGCACCAGCAAAACAGTATCAATGTTGGAAACTTGTAGGTTACTGCAGCATCCTTGTACTAACCAGGGAGAATGGATGTAGGGCTGAGTTTTGGAAAAAGGAGGCTGCAGGACTTTGTGCACAAGAGGAGAGAGGACACCGAATGTGCCATCTGGTAGCCTCCTGAGGCTTTAACCATTGTTAAGGGCCAGGGTTACATCATGTAATTGCCCTATATTCCTGTTCTCTCTGATTCACTGGATGCCAAAACTATTTGTTTTGCATTCAGTCTGTTGAACATATTCATATCTGCTACTTGCTCTCATCAGGAGCCCCAGGGAACTGGAACATTTGCACAAGCAAATTCACCCATTCACTTCAATGGATAGAGCTGTCCAGCTCACATTTCTCTGCACACACAGAGCTACCACTTCTGCCTAAGTGTATAAAGAATGCCTAGTGGGTGGGAGATCTTTGCTTGTACCTGTGTAGATTGTAGGTCTTGCTGCTGAACTGGGTCACTTTCACTTGCTCCGGATGTGAGCACTCCAGTGAATGTATATAATACAAAGGCGATTCAGTATAGAGACTAGAATTGATCTAGGAATTCTGAAAACATTTGTTGGATCTAAATATCTACAATAGCCAAATCATGTAAATTTTCAGTGCCTTATCATTTACACCTGCAAAATGGTAACAAACATTCATTGCCTCTGCAAAAACTCCTTGGTTATCTTTGGAAATTTTAAGTGCTAGAAATAAGTGCAAAAATATTGTAAATAAAGGAATACGACTGTTAAATCACTGTTTTATATTGTTCACTGTAATTATAATCACTTTATATAATATTATAATTATAATCACTGTAAAATATTATTGTGTTTTGTCATGAGAATATAATAGAATATAAATAGGATAAAATTACGATCTGGCTAAGCTGCTAATAGATTCTTCCAAAGCATAATGAAAGCTTTAAGGTGGCACATGTCTCACAATGGATTTCCTAAAATGTACAACTGTTTAGTTGTGATGACCTACTAAAAGTACAACGCAATTGCCAAAATTCTTGTGAGGAAAAATTAGAAAGCTGTTAATTATTCAGAGAAAAAGAATGGAAATGAGAGACAACTTGGAAATTCAGTCTCTAGAAAGGAACAAATTGAAACCCCAATCCTAACAAAAGACCCCTTACTGATGCAGCTGTACCAGTTTACCTCAGGATAAGTCTCCATTCCCTCAGTAGGACTACTCAGAGCTGTGCCATCTCTTTGGCTTGTGTACCTTCCAGTGGATCCAGGAAGGGGGATAGAATATCAGCCCCCTTCCTTCCCTAAACCTAACCCCACCTCAGTCCCTACTCCATTCCTCCTGTCCCCTCCTCCATGCCAATTGACCAGAGCAGAGACATCTTTGTGGGTTGCTGTCATGTGGTTCCTGCCATATACCATTTCTGGCAGCAGCCCAGTTGCGTGCGATAGCGTGTCATGTTTTGCAATGCCAGAAAGGCTGCTGCACTGCCAGTTCACAAGTTCTGACAAGACAGTAGCCTGTTAGGATTGGGCCCTAAATCCATGATCCTGCGATACCAGATGTAGATGTCAAAATAATGATTAATAGTGCAATCCTATGCATATATACTCAGAAAGCAATATGGGGCCCACTGTCTTGTAACTGTGTTCAGGATTTTGACCTGAATTGATGAAGAAATGAAAAGTCTGCTTTTTCTCTTGGCTAAGGTTTAAAACCGTGATGCCTGTGTGTATCTCTGTGGCTAAACACACTTTTCTGGGAGTAAGCCCCACTGATCACAACACTTATTTCTGAGTAGACATGTGTGGGATTGTTCTATGTGTCTGGTCTTAGTTGTCACATGGGGCATTTCTAAAAGCAAATACTGTATTTAATGTTCCACACTCCTCTGCCTAGCATTTTCCCCTATGTGATTATCTGTGTGCTGCCATCTCTCCTTGCTAGCCAAAAGCTCCAGCATAAGACTTTTGAACACTATTTCAACCTTCCTATATATTAAAGAAAGAAAAACAGTATGTTAAAGAAAACCTACTGGTCAGGTTTATTGACTGTGGTCCTACAATATGAATAAGAAATGCCCACTCTAATATCATTTAGGAATTATTAACTTTTACAAACATGAAAAGGAAAGGTCTATTGTCCTTTCAGTGAATGAATAATCTAAATACAAAAGCACATTTCATCTGATTTGTTCCCCCAAATTATACTCATGGAAAAATACTGTGCGCGTCTGCCACAAATGAAGAATAAAAGCTATTAACTCATTGGCGAATGACTGATCTCATTGTGGAAAACACACATTTTTAAATTAAGGTAAACTTGTTTTGACTGGGAATCCTTTTTCATGTGGTTAATCTGGTTTGCTTTGTTAGACGTTCAAAGTCTTTTTTGACCTTAAGAGTGCTCAAGTCTTTCATGTATTGGTAGCAGGCTGCAAGTTATAACTGTGGAATTGTGTGTTGGTTGCCAATAGGAAACGTTTACGAATTTAGACTAGGCCACATTTTTTTCACCCAAAGTGAAAGATTCTCATTATGGCCTTCCCAAGTGCTGAATATTGGAAGTTGCTCAGATTCTAGACTACAGGATTATTATGACAATTTTTAAAAAATGAATGCTAAAAACCATCTGCAGACCTTTGGTGACAGTTTAGCCAACTTTCATGGTTATATGTGGAAGACGTATAATAATTGTCGACTAATCTATACTGTTTTATGTACTAGGGAGCATTTCTCAAACTGTAGATATGGGCCCATTAGGTAGGTTGCGAGTCAATTTCAGGTGGGTCATGGACCACCTAGCTCAACTGCCATTGAAAAAACAGAGCTGAAAATACAGGGTACAGAGCTGCTGAGCAGGGCCTGCTTCTGGTGGGATAGAGGGAATGTGCCTTGCCCTGAATAGGTGGGAAGATGGGACACTTGAAAGGGGGGTCGGTCTGTGTGGTTGGAGAAGGATCCAAGTTGGTGCTCTGCTTTGTCTTCTGAGCTGGAATGTTTGAATTGCTATGCAAAATAACAGCACAAGTGTGCAGAGTAATGGGACCCTTGTCTAATCATGCTTAGGTTTGAAGCCTAAATTGATCGTGTCACTTCCAGCCATGGCATCACTTCCAGGTTAATGACATCACTTCTGGTGGGTCCCAACAGATTGTCATTCTAAAAAGTGGGTCTCGGTGCCTTTGACCTTGATTAGATGAGCTGATCCAATGCCACAGAAGGATAGGACTGGTGCACAATCTCTGGCTGCTGTTGGCAGAGCTGCTCAGATTTTCAAGAGGCGCAAGCCCGGCAGAAAAGCCTGTGACATAAAGCGACAGGAAAAGGATCTAGGCAAGAAATGTTGGGTATGTTGTAGTTTCAAGAAATGAGGGGACAAGCAGCCTGGAAAGAGGAGTTTGGAAGAAGGTAAACTTGGGGAGAGAGTGAACAGAAGAGAGATCCATGTTACAAGGAGCTGCAGAGGTATGGAGGCCTGAAGCTAATGTATATATTTGCAATAACCAGGCAGCTCTCTCTGCACACCTCTAACAATACATGAGAACAGTGGTTCCCAAACTGGGTGGGGACCCACCAGTGTGTCATGAGCCAATTTCAGGTGGGTTGCGAAGCGCCTAGAGCATCCATATTGAAAATATGGGAAGATGGGATGCTGGAAAGGGGGAGGGCTGTGTGGTTGTGTTGCTTGTGTCAAGGATGTAAATAGGCTTTTTTTTTCTTTCTGATTCAATTTGCTGCTGGAAAATGGTCGAGAAATAACCTAATTTATTGCTGCATTTCATGAATGCAGCAGGTTCTGGCGTCATAATGACAGCACTTCTGGCCATGACATCACTTCTAGTGGGTCCCGGACAGATTGCCATTCTAAAAAGTGAGCCCCAGTGCTAAAATGTTTGTGAACCATTGCATTAGAACACTCATAGTGCAATTAAGGTAAGCCAATTTTATACAATGTCTGTGTAGCCAGACAATTCTCTCTAAGTGACACTCTTAACTAGCATATCACCTCCATTTGTTTTCTAGGTGCTGTCACTAACAATAAAAAATAGTGTCACTAGTACCTGAAAAGAAGATTAACTGCAAGATAATAGTTTTCACCCTGTCTTCTTTGTTGTAGTACCCACCCACTAAAGTCAGTAAACTTACTCTTTACTAAATGGTTTGAGGATTATATCTGGAAGAATTGTACATTACACCTTGTTTTGTCACCATTACAACATCTTTATCTAATCTAATCACCTTACTTTATCTAGAGCACAATCCTATGCATGTCTACTCGGATGTAAGTCCCATTACAGTCTATGGAACTTACTCCTAGGTAAGTGTGGATAGGATTGCAGCCCTAATTACATCTGTCACTATCTTGTGACTCTTGCAATTAAAAAACTAAAGGTGGAAACGCTGATTGCTTAGAACATCTCTTAGAACCAGACATATAATCACACACAGCACGACTGCTTTTGTGTTCTCTCTTGTGTTGTTTTAAGTACAAAAGAAACAGAGCACCAATCATAGGCTAGCAGAACTCCCGGATGGTCAGAATGGTTGCATCTGATTGGAGTTACTATGGTACATGGAACTGTTTATATTCCTCTTCCAGTTATTTTTAGAGGAAGCAACAAGTGAAGCAGCCACAAGGCATAGAGAAAAGACAGAAACCGTGTGAACGATGTGGGCTCAGAGTGCCAAGAGTGCCAAGCAGCCGAAGGGGCAAGAAGTGGAGGTGGTGGGGCTTCTCACAGAAACCCCCTTTCACATTGCAGCGGGTGTAGCAGAGGTAACCTGTCGACCTCTCTTCCTCTTACATCAGCAATAATTTGCTAACATCACTCATCTAATTTCGTGTATGCTGTTTATACAGGATGTCTGCTTAGGGGATTATTTCATTACAAATACATATTGTTAAAACGTAATTCCAAGTAAATTGTTCCAGAGCATGAATGTGTATTGGGCTAGTTAAAACAACAATTTGTTAAGGCCCTCACAGACACTTTTATTATTATTCCTGATGTATTACCATCCTGGTACATGGCATTTTACAAAAAAAAGTGGCAGGGTCTCTGCCCCATAGGGCTTACAATTTTTTTTTAAAATAGAGATGAGGGAGCCAACAGAAGAAAATAAAGGGAGAGTAAATGGGAAAATATGATTTCAGCTGTATGTACGTGGATTTAGTTACTATAAGGTACAGAGACTAGGAGAGGATTTTCTCAATGGTTTCACAGAAAAGGTAGGTTTTTAGGAGTTTTAAAACTAGCCTGTCCAGTTCACCCTGATAAGACCAGCAGAAGCAGACCAGGCCTTCAGAGCATTGCCTTTCTCTCTGTCATACTAGAGCTGCAATCCTTTACGCACTTTCCTGGCAGAAAGCCCCATGGGGCACAATGGGACTGACTTACAGCACAATCCTATGCGTGTCTACTCAGATGTAAGTCACCAAAAACTGTGTTACAAAATCATGACATGGAAGTTACCTGTGGGCAGATTTGAATGGGACTGAGCCGGCTTCTCTTTGAACATTTGCACCGTGCGCGCATGCTCATGTCCTAGTATGCTAAGAAGGGTAATAATTAGTCTACATCGGCTGCTAATAGTACTATCTTATGCAGGTATACCTAGTACAATACAGTAAAACTCCAAAGGTCTGGCACCTTCATGACTGAGGTGGTACTAAATTATTGGATATGCTGGACTACCAGAAGGTGCTATCTCATCTTCAGTCCTCAGATCTAGTGTCCCCATTGCTATAGCAACAGGGTCACTACTTACATTACTGCCCAGATCTCTACTTCGTGCCAAGCCACTCAGGTTGTCTCAGCAACTTCCTCATCACGCAGGCGTGACTGCATCTGTGCAGGCATAGATTGGATCAATAGACCGCACCCAAGCTGGGCACTCCCAGACAATTTTGATGCGGGACAAAAAGGAGTGCTGGGCAACAGGGTGCCAGACTGTTCAAAGGTTACTGCAGTATGTTAGAAGCGTGTTTAGAGAGATAGTAAGCTAAAAAGACATGACATGCCTGGAAATTAGAGGAATGTGCCCAGCACAATCACTGGCTTGGTAAATATTGTTTGTAGTAATGTGTAATAAGAACGTACCGTTTAGTAATAATTTTCATCCAACTGTTATAATTTGTGAAGTACAGCACATTTCCTTACAATTCCTCAACAGGCTTTAGGGCAGTGATGGTGAACCTATGACACGCTCAAAGTGTCAAAGGTGATACGACATGCCAGCATTCACCAACACCAAACAACAACTGCGTTTTTTTTTTGTAACGATTGCTATTTTGTAATGATTTGCTGTTTCTTTATGTAATGCATCGCCCCACACATGATTGGACTACATTTTAAAAAATAAATGAATATGTAAATAATTGTCTCTCTTTTGTCGGAGGTGGGGAGTGACATGCCAGTAGAGTCAAGTTAGGCATTTTTGTCACAGCAAACCAAAAAGGCTCGCCATCACTGCTTTAGGGGCTTGGTCATGCTGGAGCGAGAAAAGGAGAATATGGCCTTGTTCCCCACTTATCCTATAACTATGATTTCAGCTTGAAATGCTTCCCTCAAGCATGGTCAGCATATTATATAAGCTTATATAAGCTTTATATTGCAGATGGGAGGGGTTGAGAGAGAAAGAGAGACAATGATAAACAGTGGGGGCAAACAAGCACAAGGGACTTCTAGACTCAGCTCACATTAGTAGCCTCTACTATTGCTCATCCTGTGGGAGACGGGATTGCAAATGTTTTGTTTTGTCTTGTCAGAAGCGGCCTGCCACAACACCTCACAACTCTACCACCCTGGTCATATGGTTGCATAAATCAGTTCCCACATTACTAATACAAAAGCATTGTTATAACTGGAACACTTTATAACTGGAACATTGTTATAACCTCACCACTAATTATATGTGTTGTGAGAGCATCATTATATAATCACAGTGGGTACGTAGTTTACTTTTTAAAGGCTGCATTTTATTTTGAACACCTAGGCTCTGAGGAGGAATTTTCCGGCCCTGATAGCCCCGCCAAAAATAATTCCTTTGCTGGAGTTTGCATGGGATGAATATCTACAAGAGAAAAAAAAGGTAGGTTTTCTTTCCAAAACAAAGTGAATTAGCTCGAATCATCTTGGAGCAGACGCTCTCTTGCAAGTGTCAGACTGAAGGTGCTATTAAAAATAAGTTTTTCCCCCAGAACTGAAGTTTGAGCTGTATGGTCCTGAGCACATACAAATGCTTAAACACACATGTACTGTAGTTTTCAATGTCTGCTCAGTTCTTGCTTGTGTTAATTTTAAGCTTATACTAAGTATGAGCTTTTATTGTATTAAAAAAATATTTAATCTCATTCTCTGAACTCATTCCTCTTTGTTCTTCTGATGCTCTTTGTGCATTTACAACACACACACACGCATGCGCACAAAGATTAAAAGATACAGCGTGGAACAAATATACTGCCTGACACAGTATGGAGCACCTACATACAAATAGATTAGCAGCACAATCCTACAACATTGAACATGTTGTGGTCAACAGGGCTTACTCCCAGGAAAGTGTGTATAGGTCGGTCCTCCTTATCCACGGATTCAGGATCCGCAGATTTGATCCACTGTGGGTCCTGATCAGGAATGCTGAACTCAACCTTCCTGGATGTGACTGGAGTCTTCTGGTTGCATCTGGAAGGTGGTCTAAGGTGGTCTAAGATTGTAGACACAAACTTCCAGTTCTTGCAAAGACCTGGGGGGGGGGTCAGTTCAGCTAGAGAAGCTGCTCTTGGCTTCTATGAGCTTCAGAGGGCCTCTGGAAAGCCTTGGAAACCAACTTCTGGTCCTTTGTGGTTTCCAGCATCTGGGGCGGGGAGTCCAGGAAGAGAACCCCCACAGATGCCAAGGGCTGATTGCTTAGAACTGCAGCCTCACAGTGTGATCCTTTGCATGTTTCCTCAGAGTTCAATGAGGCATACTAAGAAAATGCATAGGAGTGCCCCTCTTTTCCACTGGTAGATGCTAGTTGATTTGAGGCAACAAGCCCCTATATGTACAATTAGAAGAATTGCCTGCAGTTTGCCACTTTCAGAAGCTTATCTGAAAGGAACCATTTTTCTCACAAGGTATGTCCAAATTATCTAGTCAGGGCAAGGAATCGACAGGAGATACATCGATATTACTGTGTGTACAGTGCTACTGCCTGCCCTAATATAGACATGCAGAAACGGAGTACTATTCAGGTGCACCATCCAGACTAAGGCAAGTAAATTAGCACTTGGTCTCCTGGCCTAGCAAAATACACACAGAATAGAACAGGGCAGAGAGAGCTGCAAAAATATCTGCATCTTTCAAAGGAAAGCAATCCCCTACTTTGAAATCCAGTCTTCTGTGTGTTTTTGATTTGCTCTCTTCTTCAGATCAATTAATCAAATTGCTTTTCCACTGAACACATTTCTGGTTCTTAACCTGGCCCTTTTGCCTTCTCAATACAGGAGCTGAAAGGGGAAACGTGGGAATATCCTTCCAATGTGATGTGCTTTATTGACGGCCAGCTCATTGGAGATGAAAAAATGCTACTCCATTGGGCTTATGATGTTTGGCAGCACAAAGAAGTTAAGTCTACAGCCCTTTACCAGGCTATTGTGGAGGATTTCGTCACCAAATACATGAGAAACAAACAGGTGTGTTCATGGTTTTCAGAAGGAAATAGAATGTTCTGTGAAGACTAGGGGTCTGGCAGAATAATCGTATTGCTTTTGTCCTTGTTAGTTTGTCTTCATTATACTTAGAGAGATTCACTGAGCACCGTAGTTGAAATTGAGGGCCCAATCCAAGCCAGGGCAACTGTTATGCATGGTGCCGTAAAGTGCCTGCAATGCTGGTGGTAAGCCCTTACTGCTAGTGCTGGGGTGGCACCAGGGCAATACCCACCCATATGCACTGTTTTCTGGCAAGCATTGAGTTCGCTGCTGGCTGGCAATGTGGCGATGTAGATGGGGCAGGAGGGTGCTCCTGGGAGGGGAAGGGGTGGACCAGGGGGCATGACCTTACTCAGAGGCCCTCGCTTCTGGGCCGACTAAAAAGCTGGCACAGGAGCAAGTAGACCCATCAGTTGGCCCTGCGCCCTTACAAACATCCCCTTTCCCCACGAAGCTTCCTGGAGCTGCCTGGATGCTGCAGAATGCTGTGGTAGCCGCCTGCACTCTGCAGCACTCCTGCGCGGTTTGGCTGTTCAGGATTGGGCTGTCCATTCCAATTGGTTGTCACCTTATGGAGTTTTTTTTTAGCCTTATCGGCTTCGTTCAGGTAGTCCTACCTACCATGGTTGGACAATCATAGTATGTTAGGGTTGGAAAGGACCTTGGTGGTTATCTATTCCAACCTCCGCTCAGTGTGCAGGCAACTGCTACAGCATCTCTGAGAGGTGGCCGCCCAGCCTCTGCTAGAAAACCTCCAGTGAGGGAGGTTGGCAGGCTGCTCCAGTTCGAGAACATGTTGCAAACTTCAGTGGTATAGCTAATGAAAGTGTAGTCCAGTGCCAAGGGCAAAATGATGCCCCAGAAATGATGTCACAACAGCAAGTGACGGCACACCTGGGCTTTTAAAAAAGCTAAAAAATAGGCAACATCTTCCCTCCAGCAGCATGCCCTCTCCTTCTGGTCACCCGCAAATGTGACATAGCTAGGTCATTTGACACTTGGGGCCAATAAATTTTTAACATCCTCCCATGACAAAAATCATTCATTTGATACAGGAGAAACCCCCCCCCCAGCAATTCTCTCAGAATCCCACCTGAGGAATTCTTCTCCCACCTGGCTGTGAGCACACAGCCCAGCCACGCTGCAACCGCCATGCTCCTTTCACCTGGCTGCAGGCAAACAGCCCAGTCAAGCCTCAGATGAAATTAAGAAAACACAAAAAGAAACTGAACCTTGGCGGGAATCGAACCCGCAGCCGAAATGCCCCAGACTCCCACCAACCGCCTCTGAACTTCGTTTGCAAAGTTGGGGACCTGGAATTCGAACTTGCGCTGCCGCCGCAACAGTCCTCAGCCAGCCAGCTCGAGGCCTTGAGCCGGCCATTAAAGGATTACAACACCTCTTGACCTGCGGTCTCACCCTGGCACACGCCTTATCCAAACTGTTAACTGCAAGCCAATGAGTCGGCGAACAACCCCCCAAGCTGTTCCTTGAAAGCACCACTTGCCAGCTGTCAAACTCAAAGGCAGCTAGGTCTTTCCCTGGAATCCCCGGGCACGTGGTTCAGGCGAACTGTCAGAAACCCCGAACTGTCAGAGTCTCCCCTTAAAGAGGAAGTCGGCTTCATGAATGGGGTTTTATGAATGGAAACTGTGTTTTGTGAATGGGAACGTGCTGTATAAGGGAAAGCTGTCATATCGGGCTTCGTGCTTGTGCATACTGTGAAGGGGAAGACACAAAATGGCTGCCAGTGGCCAAAATGGATGCCAGCTCCTTCGGGGAATGTGCCACTGCCATCATACCAGATCCTCGAGTCACGTCCTCGGCGCCAGCATCCATGATCTCCGCCAAATACATTTGCATGATAAACTTAATGAATGAACTTTCCGTTGTAAATAGAATGAAATACCCCTTTTCTTTGTGTGCCAAAATATGTGTATGTAGAATGAATTTGTGTGTGTGTGCTTGCAAGATACATTACGTGTCTATCTTTGCCCCCCCCCCACTGACCCTACGCCTTTTGTAGGCATTAAATTACCTGGTGTTATTCACACATACCAAGGTTTTCACAATTTTGGCCACTAGAGTCAAGCTCAGCTTGTTGCCCCTCCCTAAAGCTTGTTTCCTGGTGCAATTGCTATCCTCTGCAGCACTGGCGTTCCTACAGGGGGCAAAACATTAAGTTTAGCAGGATCCTGAGCTCCTGTGTAGCGCAATCCCTCCCCTCCAGAGCCATTTGCAGCTCGGAGAACAAAACCTCCAACCAGCTCTCCGTGCTGTGAATGGCCCTGGAGGTGAGGGGGAGGGGCCACATTACACAGGAGCTCAGGCTCCTGTAAAACATAGTGTTTTGCCCCCCATAGGAACATCACTGCTCTGCACCCCCTTAGCTACACCACTGTCTGTATCCTTTAATGTACTGATTTTCAAACTGAGCCCCAGACAAAAATGGGTAAATCAATCCTAAATAGCAGTCAGGCAGCACTCCTAGTATAAGTCTCCAATATTCTCAATTGTGCAGCCGTAGGAGCGTCCTAGATTGGGGCTAGATGCATTCCCATTTCACACAGGGTGGCAATGAGGCCCAATGAGCCTTATCCTCTCCCTCAAATGAGCATGAGGAATCCATTGCAGCATGCAGGAAATCCTCAGCTGGCGAAAGAGTTTCCTGGGAGTAGGACATTAGAGAACCGCAGCCTGGGAGAAATAACAAAGGGGCTGGCTTTGGACTTGGGGAAAGGTCCACTGTTCAGGGGTCACTGCTTGCTTTGCACATGAGAGGGCCCAAGTTCAATCTGAACTATCTCCAAGGTATGAAAGAGCAAATCTCCTGCCTGAAACCCTGGAGAGCTGCTGTGAGGGAGGAGACAAGAGACAGCAGGTAGGCCATGTTGGCAGCACTGAGACAGGTGGTTCAAGGCAGCTTTCAATGTCCTTATTCAGTGGAATGCAACCATTTGCCTTTCGCAAAGTGAGTAATGGTCCAAAGGGAGACATTTATATCTGACTGCACAGCGTATTCCACGTGGCAAAATGGGTTTCATGTCTTTGTCTTGGCAGCACGTGTTTGCATTTTTGGACATCACTATTGATGAGGAGCCTGTAGGACAATTGCTGTTTGAGGTAAGTGACCAACAACGTACCTCAGACAACTCCTATTCAAACCTGCAGTTGGGAAGAGAAGACTTGAAAGAGGCATTTCCTCAGGGTGAGAGTGAAGGACAAACACCTCCTCTAAGGTGGTGCTGGCTGCACACAGGTACATCGTCTTGAATAAGAGTGCTTTTCTTTACTTTAGAATAATTATTTTATTTTTAGAATAATTATTTTATTTACTTATGAAGATTTCGTTAATCAATTTATTAAACCTCATTTGACTAATCAATGGGCAGCTCAGTCCTAAACTGCTGGCACAGCCAGGCAACAGTCCTGGATGTGTGGCATCCAGTGCAGCTTAGAAGCAGGCTGAAGGTCTCCTGGGGGGTAAGCGGATATATTTCCCCTTACCCCAAATATAGAGTTTCTCTGATCTGTACCAGCAGGGGCAGACCTAGTCAAAATGGTGCCCGGGGCACGTGCGCCCCCATGGGAGCCCAGGTCTACCCACCAGAAGCTGCCCCAGGTAGACCTGGGCTCCCCTCGAGGGAGCCCAGGTCTACTCACGGCTGGTCCCAATGGGTAGATCTGGGCTCCAGAGCCCAGGTCTACCTGTGCAATGTTGCGGGGGCCACTGGCGCCCCCCTAGATGGCCCCAATATGGCGCCCAGGGCTCGTGCCCCCCTGCCCCCCTAGATCCGCCACTGCATACCAGCTATGTAGGTGATGCAAATCGGGGAAGCCTGGTGTAAAACCACGCAGGCTGGATGGGGGATTAGGATATAGCAGAGGCCTGCTCCACTGATCCCGCCCTTCTCCCAGGCATGATCCACCCAAATCTAACACAGGCATTCAGGATACTGCGGCAAGTGCTGCCGCCAGTCCCACCCCCTTCCCAGGGCCATTCCTCCCCTCCCCCTGCTAGTTCCACCTTGCCCCACATTCCCCCTGCCCCCAAAAGCTGCTTCACTAGCTTGCAGTAGAACTTACCACGGTTGGCAGTAAGGTGGCTGCTCCTCAGCGCTGAGGCTTTGCACCATGGGAACAGGCCCAACGCTGGTGTTGGGCCCTTGGTGGTGCCGTGAATGTGCTTTACGGTGTGTTTGCATGATACGGGAGCCTACCACTGGACTGGGCCCTGAATCTACCAAAGATTTTAATTACAATAAGTTAAAATACAACAATAAAAAGTTGTATTGAATGAATAGCCCCAGTGATATTTATCTTCAGGTACTGCAGAGTGACCTCCCATCTCTTCTCCCAGCTCCTGCCAACCCAGCAGTCTGAAAGCACGTAAAAGTGCGAGTAGATAAATAGGTACCACTTCGGTGGGAAGGTAATGGCATTCCGTGCGCCTCAGCGTATAGTCATGCTGGCCACATGACTACGGAAACTTGTCCTTGGACAAACGCTGACTCTTCGGCTTAGAAATGGAGATGAGTACTGCCCCCTACAGTCGACCACAACTAGACCATTTGGTCATTTACCTTTTTTTTTTTTTTTTTTACTGTCTTATTGCACTATTTTTCTCTTCATTTGGCAGCTCTATTCTGATATTTGCCCCAGGACGTGTCGGAACTTCTGGTGTTTGTGTACGGGAGAGAAAGGGACTTCTGAGAGAGGGACACAACTCACTTACAAAGAATCTATATTTCACCGACTTGTAAAAACTGGCTGGATACAAGGTGGAGGTGGGTTTTAAAGCCCATCAAGCCGTATCAAAGCTTTGATGCCCTCCTCAGCATGTATAATTGTTTGCACATGAAAGTAAAATTGCAGTTTGATATTATATTATTATTTATGATATATCACTGTAAGATGAAACCTGGATGTTTTCTTAGGTATCCCAATCATTTGCAATCGAATACATACATACTTGGGAGCACGTCCCATTGAACTCAACAGGATTTACTTCTATGTGGAAATGCACATTTTTAATATTGTTTTTATTGTCTTAATACTGTTTTTAATTATTGTTTTTTACTGTGTTTTAACTTTGTAATGCCGCCTTGAGGGCCTTTGTGGCGGAAAGGCGGGGTATAAATCAAATAAATAAATAAATAAATAAATGCATAGGATTGCACTTTAAGAGGCTTGTATTGAGAGTTTTGCAGAGATGATATTGTCTGAAGGCATTTTGGTCAAATAGAACAACACTTTTTAAAAAATGCACAAGAAAGCAATTCAGTACAAACACACCGACCGACCTGCAATTATAGCAGTGGTTCCAAACAGTGAACAGTGGCTCCACCGGGAACCATGGAATCCTCACAAAAAATGTGCCACACTATATAATGTATAGGATTGTAGCTAATGGGAAGCCACAGCCAATGGCCAAGGATGTCAAGGGATCTGCCAGTCAAAAATGTTTGCAAACCACTGAGAGCGCAATCCAAACCTGAAGTTAGGCTGGCACAGTCAGGCCAACAAAGTTTGGCTGGCACAAGGGCCACCATAAAGTGTGTTTGGACCACTCTCTGAGTCGGGGAGATGGTGCACGCCTTTGTGCTGGCTGCTCTGACTCCAAGAGTGGTTCAGAAATACTTTACAGTGTCCCTTGTGCTGGCCAAACTTTGCTGGCCTAACTGTGCCAGCCTAACTCCAGGTTAGGAATGCGCTCTGGAATACAGAGTAGTTCTGTATGATGAAAGTGCTCAGTAATAATGCTCTGAATTCAATTTACCACTCTTATGGCAAGTTAATGTTGATAGAAAAACTATATCTAATAATGCATCATTGTACAATTTCATGCTCTTCAATGCAGGAGAGACAAATATATAATCTTAGGTTGTTTTTTTCTCAATGTATAGACATATATGAAGGAAGAGGGAATGGCGGTGAATCAATTTATGGGCCAGTGTTTGCAGGTAAGAATATTTTATGTATGTATTTAAAAGATCTCTATACTGCCTTTCCTATGCACAAGGTGCTACACAATAAAGAATATATATGATGCAACATATAAAAATATATGAGTAAAACCATTAAAAAGGATACAGGTTTAAATGGTACTGTTAAACACAGAAAAACAGTAACAAAATAAAAGCATTGGCATAAAAGCAGCAACTGAAAGGGTCTTTAGGAAGTTCCTCCTCTTTCCCCAAATGCCAAGCAAAATAAATGTTTAAAAACCTTCCAGAAACTATATAAAGAGGGGGCTGTCCTGAGGTGCTCCAGTAGCTATTTCCAGAAATGTGGTGCTACAACAGAAAAGGCCCTATACATTGCCACCATCCTCTTGGCTTCAGATGGCAGCAGTATCCTAAGCAGGGTCTTATTGGATGATTGTGGGAGACAAGGTGTATGTGGGGGAAGGTGGTCCTTGAAATATCCTAGTCCTATGCTACACAGTGCTTTTAAGGCTATCACCAACATCCTGAACTAGGCTTGAAATGGAATGGGCAGCCAGTGTAGTGCTGGAGCGAAGCTTTAGCCCATCAAGCCCCAGTGACCAACTGGCCCATTGCATTCTGCCTGTCCCCTCTCTGCCTCCTTCCTGACCCCTATGTGCTCTTATCATCATTAGCAGGTGTCCGTCATCGGGCTGAGCCATTTATGACAGCCATAAAGCTGTTTATGCCGCCGGAATGCTTGTTATAGCAGTGTAAATGGTCCATAGGATTGGCCCACAAGTCTCTGGCTTGCAAGCTCTCATCCTCTTCCTTCCTTCCTTCCTTCCTCCCTCCCTCCCTCCCTCCCTCCCTCCCTCCTTTACACACAATTAGAAGCTTCTGTTCATTGTAATAATTGACGATTACCCATTTTGGCCAAATACGGTAAACTATGGTTTGTGCAAACCGTTGTTAATACACCAGAATGTCAAATCAGGATGAATTAGGGAACTACAGTTTGCTACAGTCCACAAAAGGAAGCTTGAAACTTCCTCCCTCAGTGGATGCATAAGCTTGAAGCTTGCTGCAGTGCATTCTTATTTGTGCTAAACTAAGATTTAGTGTTGTGTGAAGTGAGAACTAGAACGGTAGGAAAGAGAAACCTGTAAAAGGGGAACCAACAACCATTGCACATAAATAAACTTTTTCCTAGATGAAAGTTTTGCAGTACCACATGACAGACGAGGGGTTCTTGGCATGGTTAACAAAGGACGCCACACCAATGGGTCCCAGTTCTACATCACACTACAGGCAGCACCATACTTGAACGACAGATATGTGGCTTTTGGGTACGTATTTTGACTTAAATAGATTCCAAATAAAAGTGTTGTATGTGATAAAACATGGGAGCTGACACAGCTTTGCTGGGGGTCTAACAGAGCAATCCAAACCACCTGATAGGCCGGCACAAGTCTTTTGTGCCAGCATCTGGCTATGACAAACAAGCTGTAAAGCTCGTTTGCACCAGCCTAGGACAAGTTAGGCCAGCGCACAGACATGATGCCCTGTCACCTGGGCCAAGAGGGAAGGGCGGAACAGCGCAGGGAGAGGTGGGAAACAGACCGGTCCATGGGTGGACTGGCCCTGGGAGGAGAGAGGAGCCTAATTCCTGTTCCTGGTTTGGGCTGCCCTAATTTAACCACTTCAAGTAGCACCATTTGGACCACTGTGAGATATCTGGGAAAAGAGGAATAAGTTCCCTTTTCCCTGGGTAGCAGCAGCTCCACTCCCTGAGCTGGATATGGGGCAGGCGTGCTGGCCTGTGTATTCTATCCCGAGGTTAGGATTGCTAACAATGGTTCTTCAGCACTGTGACAGTGACTGGATTTGAAAATAATTGCTGCAGTTTCCTGGTATTGACATAGATTTTTACTTCCTTAGACAGGTGATCAAGGGTTCATCAGTCCTCCGGAAATTGGAAGAAGTTGACACATATAATGAGAGACCGCTTGTACAATGCAAAATTATTAACTGTGGAATTTTTCAGCCATAACTAGGCTATGTTAGATTTTTTAAATTGTAATATAACCATGTTTCTTTTATGATCATAGTATTATGGTTGTTGAAAAATGTGTTGACAATATAAAAGTATTTTTTCACTTTTGGAAAACAAATCTAAAACTTTTTTCAACTGAAAAAGCAAATCACTCTTTTTTAATCTGTAACCAAGGGAATTGCATGGAAAATTATTTAATAAAGATTTTCCTGGAAAATAATAGTCTTACCTCTTCAAAGGAGAAAGTAGTAAAATGGCTCCAATTAATGAAGGAATTAATAAAGGGCTGGTTACAGATTAGAGCAGTCCAGAAGGGAAGGGAAGAGGGGACTGAAAGAGAAGGAGAACTCAAAGGGCAATTATACAGTAGTAACCTTTCCTGGAGACAACCTTCGCAACTCTTGGTTTACTAGGTTCCATGCAGCATTTTAGACACCTAAAATGTGTCTGGAGCCCCCCTGGATCAGGATAAAGGCCCATTTAGTCCAGCTTCCTGTATCTCACGGTGGCCCACCAGACGCCTCAGGGGGCACACAAGACAACTAGATACGTGCATCTCATTGCCACTCCCCTGCATCTGGCATTCCAAGGTAGCCTACTTCTAAGATCAGGAGATTGCAGTAACCATCATGGCCTGTAGCCTGCAATGGACTTTTCCTCCAGAAATCAGTCCAGTCCCCTTTTAAAGACATCTAGGCCAGATGCCATCACCACCTCCTCTGGAAAGAAGTTCCACAGATTAATTACCTGCTGGGTAAAAAAGTATTTCTTTTTATCTGTTCTAACTCGCCCAACGCTCAATTTTAGTGGATGTCTTCTGGTTCTGGTATCGTGAGAGAGAGAGAAAAGAACCTCCCTTTATCCATCCCCTGCATACTTTTGTACGTCACAATCAAGTTTCCCCCCTCAGGCGCATTTTTTCTTGGATGAAGAGCCGCAAACACTGTAGCCTTTCCTCATATGGGAGGTGCCCCAGCCCTGTATTCATTTTGTTCGCTCTCTACACGTTCTCTTGTTCCCCTATATCTTTTGGGGGGTGTGGCGACCCGAACTGTACACAGTACTCCAGATGTGGCCTTACCATTGATCTGTACAGTGGCATAATAATATTGGCCGTTTTATTCTCAACCCCTTTTTTAATTATCCCAAGCATGGAATTGGCCTTCTTTACCGCTGCCGCACATTGGGTCGACACTTTCATCAAGTTGTCCACTAGCACTCCAAGATCTCTCTCCTCATCCATCATAGACAGCTCAGAACCCATTAGCCGATATATGAAGTTTTGATTTTTTGCCCCAATGTGCATTACTTTACACTAGTTTACATTGGAAACACATCTGCCATTTTGCTGCCCATTCCCCCTGTTTGGAGAGATCCCTCTGGAGCTCTTTACAATCCCTTGTGGTTTTCACCACTCAGAAAGGTTTAGTGTCATCTGCAAACTTGGCCACTTTGCTGCTTATCCCTGCCTCCAAGTCTTTTTATGAACAAGTTGAAAAGCACGGGTCCCAAGATGGATCCTTGGGTACTCCACTTTTCTCCTCTTGCCATTGTGAAAGTTCTCCATTGACTCCCCACTCTTTGCTTCCTGCTCCTCAATCAATTTTTAAGCCATAAGAGGACCTGCCCTCTTATTCCCTGACTGTGGCGTTTTCTCAGCAGCCTTTGGTGATGGACCATGTCAAATGCCTTTTCAAAGAATTCTGAAGGGTTTGTGAGGCACAAGATTTACCCTTACAGAAGCCATGCTGACTTGTCTTCAGCAACGTTTGTTTTCCTATGTGCTTTAAGATTTTATCTTTGATGAGGCTTTCTACCATCTTACTTTAGGCTGACCAGCCTGTAGTTTCCCGGGTCCCTTCTCCTTCCTTTTTTAAAGATTGGTGTGACATTCGCTATCCTCAGACTGCCTTAAAATGTGGCGGTTTTAAGGGACAAGTTGCATACTATAGTTAAGCAATCAGCAACTTTGTTTTTCAGTTCCTTAATAACTCTTGGGTGGGTGCCATCTGGGCCCAGTAATTTATTGACCTTTAATTTGTCGATTAGGTCTAAAACTGCTTCTCTTTTAACCTCTGACTGAGGGGGACAATCCTATACTTCCCAACACCAGGGTAAGGACAATGCAGCTCCAAGGTAAAGGAACAAACATTCCCTTACCTCGATGAGACCTCTGTGACTACTGTTCTACTGCAGAATGCAGAACATGCCCTGTTGCCACAGATAAGTCAGCATTAGAAAGATGGTTACAATTGCGCCCCTTAATTCCTTAGTCAGGAGGGGCCATTTGGGCAGTGGTACCTGTCTGATGTCTTCTGCCGTGAAGACAGGTGCAAAGATCTCATTAATTTCTCTGCAATTTTTTTATTTTTATTTTATTTATTTTTATTATTTTACCCCGCCTTTCCCCTGCCAAAGCAAATGCCCAAGGCGGCTTCCATGGGCAGGCTAGTCTAAACCACCACTTTTCAATGGGTTTTTTTTACAAATATACAGTATTCTGTGATTCACCGAATCCTCAGCCCCAGATGCAGCCCTCACAGTGTGGTTCTCTCCTCTGGCCGTGTGACAGCGAGCTTCAGCAGGTGATCGTAAGTCCAGCCTGGACAGGTCCTCAAGGTCATACTCATTCTTGTGCTGGCTGGCCTTCTCACAACATTCCCATTCTGGCAATCTCCAAGTCCCCTTTTCTTTCACCTTTTCCTCCCTCCCTGTCCAGTGGGCCAACCACCTCTCGGGCAGGGTTCCTGCTTTTAACGTACTTGAAGAAGGTTTTATTATTTGCTTTTATGTTGTTGGCCATGTGTTCCTCAAAGTCTTTCTTGGCCTCCCATATCACCTTCAAAAATATAGACAAAGAACCATTAACCATTGTGATATATGTATGTATGTATGTATGTATGTATGTATGTATGTATGTATGTAT
>JAJKFI010000049.1:7072624-7119142 GCA_029204185.1 Lerista edwardsae | reverse complement strand
TATGTATGTATGTATGTATGTATGTATGTATGTATGTATGTATGTATGAAAAAAATGTACTTGGAGTCCAAGCCGCTGGATGCTGGGGCAGTTACTATTATGTTGCCTCCTGTCCCGCTTCTGGAGGATGAGGTGCTGCTGCAGGTGGTAAAGGGATGGCATTCTGACCCTCCAACTGCCTCGGGGGCAAAGCAGCATGGTTTTCATTTGAAGCCACAAAGCAAATTGCCAGTAAAGAATAAAGAACCTTCATTCTAATCTCTATCAGTTTCGTGTAATGTTGGCCAGGGGGAAGGGGTCCCTCCTGGTGGTACATTGGGAAGAGGTGTCTGTCTTGCTGCTTCTTTTTCTGTTTGTTAGTGCCTATTCAGTTGTGTTTATTTCCCCACTTGGCTGCTGTGCTCTATGTCCCACTTACTAGACCCTCACAATCTCCCGCACAGGTTAGATTAGGCTCTAAAGTGAAACTTAATCTTGAAATAGATTTAGGATTGGACCAACAAGAGAGAACACTTACCTTCTGCTTGCACAGACTCTTCTTCTCCTCGCCCAGATGCGCTTGCATAGAAACTGGAAAAGTCACTTGTCTCACCTCACCCTTCATCCCAATGAGGCCACTCATGCTTGGGAAAAGCTCTGGGGACACCTGAAAAATGGTGCAAAGACGGGATCTTTGATCACAAAGTCACTTGGGCAAGTTGCCAATATTTATAGGAGTGTGTGATCCAAACTGATCAATGTATGCAGTGGTGTCATCCAAATGATTTAGGAACAGGTACTCACTTTTGATTGGCACTTGTCGGGGTCCGCTCACCGGAAGTGACGTCATAAGCCGGAAGTGATGTCATGGCAGGAAGGGAGGTCATAGCCGGAAGTGATGTCATGACAGGGAGTGAGGTCATAGCCAGAAGTGAGGTCATGATGGTTGCCATGGATGTGGTCATGTTTGTAATAACTTCAGCTTGTGGTTAGTGTTGATTTAACTTCTATTGCTTTGCTTTCTAGAGATGCATATATACGTATTTTGCTTCAACTGTTCCCTGGTTAAATAGCAGGCTAGACTGTACTAGATTGGGAGCCCTTTTGGCATAGGGAGCCATTTAACTTTAATGTTAAATGCAAGGAGCAGGAGGGGGAACGGAGCTCTGGCCGACACAGATAAGGCTGCACTGAGAGGCACAGTGGTGGCAGGAAGGCATTCTAGAGGTGGGGAGGGGGTATTTTTGGGTGGTGGGGAGTGCGGATCAGGGGCAGGACCAGCATAGTAGGCCTCCGCCTTATCCTAATACGCCTCCTAGCCTACCCAGCGTTATACTGGGCTTCCCAGATTTGTGCCCGCTAAATAGCTGGTACCCATCCATGAAGCCCCATAAGCAGGGGTGGCTTTTTTTGTTTTGTTGTTGTTGAAAACCACTTTTTGGCAGTTAAAATATCTGAATAAAAACACAAAACACCATATTTTGGTGTTTAAGGATATTTTTCAGAAATTAAATTAGACTACTTTTCCAATTATAAATAATACTGTGCCTGCATTTGCTGACACTGCATCACCTACCTAGTACACTTTTAAAGCATTTAAAGTGAATGACAACTTGGAATGAGAATGTAGAATAAAAAAACATAACATCGCAATTTGCTATTTTAATCAAGAAATTTTGGAAACAACATCACCCCAAAAACACACCCCTACCCATAAGGATGGCTGGGGTTTTACTCAGGGTAAGGCAGTCGTTCCCAAACTGGGAGCTGTGGTAACCTTATCATGAGAGACTTCCAGCCACCGCCTAAGCTACACTGTATGGGCATTATACCTGTAGGGGTATTAACCCGGTATGTACCCACCTTCGCTGGAGAGGCACTCTATTAACCCGGTATGTATCCACCTTCAGTTAGGCCATGGCTTGACTCCATTTGGTAAAACATGGCTCCAGAGTGTGGGAAAAAGCTAAAACTACAGGCCTATCTCCTTTGTGTTTGCAAAAGGTGTGAGGTCATAGCTGGGGTCAGGAATGCAAATCTAATCAAGAAGGTTCCATTCAGCTAGTAATGCACCCCCTGGCCCTGCATTAACAATTAATAGGCACGAATTGAAGCCATGGACTGAACAATATGGCTGACTCAGATCATCGCTGCGAAGGAAAATTACATTAAAATCTCTTCATGACACAAGTAGTTGTCAATATGAGAGTAATTTTTTTTTACTTCTAGACTATTAAGAGTATTTTTTTTAACTTCTACACTCACCCCCCCCCCAAAGAAAAAAAAAACAAATTCTGTTAATGTTCAGTACTCACTGAACGGTCGTTTTATTGAGCCGATGTGATGTGAATACATGAATCTTTCCGTGGAAATTAAATCCCATTTTTCGTACAGCGATTCGCACACCCGTATGCAGAACACGCAGGCATGCTTAAAGACGTTGAAATTAACTTTTACACGCGTGCAGGGAGATTTTTATTCGAGAATTCGCAGCAATCCTCCTCCTTGTGAGTCAGCCATATTGTTACGTCCGCCCATGGCTTCAAGAATGTGATGTCATGGCTTCTCAAGTGTATAATAACTCCATGTAGTAATGCAAGCAGGAGAATCCGATATTTATCCTGATCGGATAATTAATTGTGCCAGAGCGGAAATCTCCAGACAGTTTCTGTTGGTATAAATGTGTTCACATTTTACTTACCTATTTTTGATGACAGATGTAAAAGTGTGTGTTTCAGTGCATTAATAAAATAGGATGTAAAGAAAGAGAGAGAGAACTGGGTGATGTATGTGTATTTCAGTGCATTACTACAGTAGGATGTAAAGAAAGAGAATCAATGTTAGAACCAGGTGGATACATGCATTAATAAAGTAGGATGTAAGATGGATACGTACTGGAGTAGGCAAGTGCGTCTCCAGCGAAGGTGGATACATACCGGGTTAATACCCACTGTACGTAGAGCAGGCCATGTGGTCCTGTTATGCCAGCACAGTTAAGATTTGGGCTGTAAGAAGTTGAATTGCAAATCAGGAAGCCCCTATATCAAATCTCATTCCTACTGTGAACTCATTAGGTGATCTTGGGCAAACTTAGTTTACATACACATGCACCATCTGCAGTTTAGGGATAATACAGATTTACCTTACAGGGTTGTTCTAAGGATTGTAAAATAATGTATTAGCTAGCCCATTTCTAGTCTGATGGTTTATTTTACCTTCTTTTGTTGCTCTGTATCACTAGTCTAATTATTCTGCAACTCTCCACATTTCTATCCTTAATAATTTGTGTCTTAATGTTTGTTCCATAGTGTCCCAGTGCAACTAACTTTTTTAGTCTTGCTTTTAAATTCATATTTGTCGGGGGTGGGAAAAATAGAGGAAGCAGGTAACGATAGGAATTGTTTTAAAAAAATTACTACATCTGATTTATGATCTGGATAATGTGAACAAAGATAAATGGAGAAAAGGACATGCCATGAAATTTAGCCTACTGGTGTGGATGAGCTTTGTGCTGTTCTGCATTTGACAAAAGACACTGTCCACCATATGTTGGCTCAGGGTTATGTTTGCTAACCTGATTTATAGTCCAGTTAAGATGCAATACGGAGATGCACGCTTTAATCCCATTGCCTTCGAAGGGGCTAACAGTCTAATCTTTTCTCTTAACTGGATCATGCATTAGGTTGTTAATGATATACCTTGCAGATTATGGTGATTCTGTGGCAAAGGACATGAACGGGCAGAGCATGTGCTAAACAGTGATAAGGCAGACTCAAGATAACTGACAGGCTGGAAAATGACACCAAGCGGGAAATAAATTAGGGTATGCAGAACAATGACAGAATGAGCAGTGGCTAATAAAAATAGTGATCCACAAGCTTATTTTGTCCCCATGAGGAGGGAAGTGGGTGGGGAGGAAGGGCCTAGCTAAAGAAGTGCAGCGAGGTGCAATTGCACCTGGCAACAAGCTTTAGGGGGACAACAAGCTGAGCGTGACACTAGTGGCCAAAATAGTAAAAACCTTGATATGTACCAATAATACCATCATGTTATATGTCATTGGAAAGGTAATGCAGAATGCCAGAGTGTAATATCTTTACTCTGTCAAAAGTTATAGCCAAATACAACTTTTATATATAATGAAAATACAACTTTTAAGGTGGATAAAAGCAAGGGAAGAGCCATTCACACCACGCTGAGCTCCTTGGAAGAAGAGCGGTATAAAATTGTGAAAAATATGAAGAAATGAATGTTTTTGCCATATGTGGGGAACGTTAAAAATGTATGGGCTCCGAGTATCAAATGAACTAGCTACACCTCTATTGGGGTGGTGACTGCAGGCTTGGGGGCGGAAGGGGGGTTCACTGCCAGGGAGGGGGAAGGATGGAGGATTGCCCCATTTTTTCACCTTTTTTAAAAGCCCAGGTGTGCTGTCACTTCCGGAAGTGACATCACTTCCAGGGCATCATTTTGCCTTTGGCACCGGGCTACACTTCCATTAGCTACGCCACTGCTGGGGAGGCATAAATCTGAGTTGAAAAATAGTTGGAAAAGATTAAGTACCTACTCACCACCTTCTCAAGACTGAAGCTGCCTGTAGCAGCTTTTCATTTTTAAAAAATCTCAGGGCAGCATTGCACCGTCAGTGGAAACTCATTCAAGTCACATGAGGGATTTTTGCACGAACAGAATTCTTCTTCAGTGCATGGAGGGAGCTTCTACCAACGGAACACCTCTCCACCAAAGGTCTGGATGTAATTTGGCTAAAATCAAAGAAGTGTCTCATGCAATTACACCCCATGTAATTTGACTAAATTCAGTGAAGCGTGAACAGAAATAATAATGTAATGCATGTGCTTTCTGGCAACTGTGTTTGCTACAAATGTGTGATAATCCAAATGGTTCTTTATATTTGGAGTGCTTCCCACCACCACTCCACATTACTGAAGGCAAGCACGACAACACCATCTTCTCAAAAGGAAAGGTCAAACAAAGCGGTCTTATCTTCCTTATGTAAATAAAAGACTGAAGTCAGAACTAGACACCATGATGGCTTGCTGCTAGAAGTAGCCACCCTACACTGAGTTCTCCCTCTTTTCCCATGTATGGAAATACATGACGTGATACAGTAGGTAATGCTGAGCGGGGGTGAAGAAATGCACACGATGATGTGGATCTCATGCCATCCACAAATGCATGTTATGGAGACAGCAAGGAGAACACAAGGGTTTACACTGGTTTATAAAGCAAACCTGTTCCATCAGTATATCTAGTTCTAGGCCAAGCTTCTCTAAATCTGAATTGTTTTAATTTCTGCATGCCGTACCATATTTATTCAAGCCGGTGGGAAAGAGAGCAATAGTGCAAGTCTCTCCAATAGTTATTGCAGATGATTAGAGGAAGCATCAATCAACTAGTGGGATAGACCTTTTCTGTGAACGCCTGTTGTCCAGCTGAAGGGGAATATTTTGACATGAATTAAAGAGAACTGAGGATGACTTAAGAGACTGTGCACAAGAAGCATTTTGAGGAGGCAGAATTCTTGCAGAAAAACAGGCCAGTCTCTGAGGCTGCAATCCTATGCACACTTTCCTGGAGTAAGCCCAACTGAACACACTGGGGCTTACTTCAGAGTAGGCAAACCTAGGGTTGTGTTGTATCTCTGTATGGGCAACTAATTAGAGCAGTGATTCCCAAATTGTGGGTTGGGACCCACCAATGGGTCATGAGTCAATTTTGGATGAGTCACGAAGCGCCTAGAGCAGCCATATTGAAAATATGGGAAGATGGAATGCTGGAAAGAGGGAGGACTGTGTGGTTGATTTGCTTGTGTCAAGGTTGTAAATAGGCTTTTTCCCCCCTTTCTGACAGCACAATCCTATGCAAGTCTACTCACAAGGAAGTCCCATTGTGTTAAATTGGGTTTACTCCAAAGAAAGTGTGTATAGGATTGCAGTCTGATTCACATTGCTACTGAAAAAGGCTGAGAAATAAAGGCTGAGAAATAACCAATTTATTGCTGCGTTCTCAGGAAAGAAGCAGGCTCTGGTGTCACAATGATGGCACTTCCCGCCATCACATCACTTCTGGTGGGTCCTGGACAGATTGTCATTACAAAAAGTCGGTCCAAGTGCTAAAAGGTTTGAGAACCACTGGATTCTGATTGTACGCACTTTGCTCCCTGAATATGATTGGCCGGCCTGCGCTGCTTTTTGCATCCGTTTAGTTTATTAACGTCCTGCTCGGCTCCACCTTTTACACCATCCCCAGATTCAGGCCTTCGTTTGTACAATCTTTGTATTCCATGAATCCTCAACCGCACTCAAACCAGCAGGATTTTATCTTCACAACCCTTATCAATGGTTTTATCGCGGCGCGGGCTGTGACTTTTAAAACATTGCCTTAAATTAAGGGATTAAGAGAGAAACATCCAGCCCTAAAGATCAATACCGTACTGGCAACATCGCAGGCAGCGCCCCTTCCAGATACAGCGAAATAGACGACCCAGGGCTTGCGCACGCAGATACCGCACGCGCCGAGGGATCGGTCACGAAGGCAGCCACGCCCACCTCCCCGCGATCTTTCTACCTCACTCCCGTCCAGGACCCGGCCCTCCTTTAACAATTAATACGAGAAGGTTGAAGGCTAGGGGGCGGGCTTAGCGGCCATGTTGGTGAGTGCAAAACGTTGCTCATTCCAAGCATTTCAAATCGGTTTTCGCATGATGTTTAGGACTGAATCGTTTACTCCTGAAGTAAAAACTCACGAAAATAACAACGTGTGATCGTGGAGAAACATCACTGGTAACCGTATTATGAGTTAATATGCAATTCCAAGGTTTAATTCCGCGTAATTATATTACTGAACATACCGGACGAAATGCCGCTTGCTGTCTATTTAAACTCGGATTGCACTGTTTTGACCAGGTTTTGACAGACTTGTTTTTTGAAATCTACACAAGCAAAAATAAAACGGCCATGCCCCATAAAAAGAATGTCTGTTAATGTTCAGAATTTCAAAAATATTACCGGTCGTTTTATTGTGCCGATGTAATGTGAATACATGAATCTTTCCGTGGAAATTAAATCCCATTTTTCGTCCAGCGATTCGCACACCCGTATGCAGAACACGCAGGCATGCTTAAAGACGTTGAAATTAACTTTTACACGCGCGCCGTGCGAGCGAGAGAGCCCCTCCGGCGCTTATTATAACTCCATGCTCCGGCGGCAATCCTCCTTCGCGGCAATGATCTGAGTCAGCCATATTGGTCAGTCCAGGGCTTCAAGAATGGGCTTCCAGGGCTTCTCCAGTGTTCTATTATACCTCCATGCTCCCGTCTTCGGCAAACCACGTGACAAGGAAGCGCCACTTCCCTAGGGGCTATTCCATCGCAGCAAGCGCGGGTTGGAGGGGTGTAAGTGGGCGAAACCACCTCTTGTTAACCGTGGTGGGGCGGCGGCAACAGAAAGACGGCAGGGACCTGGCGCTTGCCTCTATCCAGCTTTTCGCGCTGTAACGGTGACAGTGAGCAGCTTCTCTGCGACGCCACACCACGTGACTACAGCGCTCGGCCGGCCGACCGGGAAGTGGTGCGGCGGCTGCGCGAGCAGAGGGGGTTGGACGGTTGACCGGCAGCTGTGACGACGACGCCGCGGTAGCAGCAGCTGCTCTTTCGTATCCTCGCCCTTCTGGTGCTGTGGAAGCCTCTTCGTTGACTTCACCGCCATGAGCCGCTGCCGGTCTGCCCTGGGCTGGGCACTGCTGCTGGGGGCCTTCGCCGCTTGTCTCCCCTCGCTGCTCGGGGCGAAGGAAGGTGAGCGACGGGCGGTGACGGGCTCGGAGCCGTCCTGAGGCCGGGGAGGTGCCGGGGCTCAAACGGCCCCATGAAAGTTGAAAGGGGGTGGGAAGTGGCGAGCGCGACGGACTCCACTGCGTGAAGCGCGCCTGGCCTGGAAAACGTGTCCGGGGGGGACGACGACTGACCGCCCCGCCCCGCCCCATTCGAAGAAAGGAGCCCTGAAGCGGAGGGAGGGGTCTGCTTTTGTGGGCCACGCGCGGGGAGTGGGGAGAGGGCTGAAGCCACGTCGCTGCTGCTTGCGCTCTCCTGTGGCCTTGGCACCTGTATTCCCCTCCCCTCGGGAAAGGAGCAGCTGTGGGGAGAGGCCGCTCTGCTCGAGGAACCCAGCCCTGGGAGAGGGAAGGCGCTGGCTTGGCTTAGCTTGCGGGCACGATCCTCGCATTTAATTGTCAATACGCCGAACGTGCAGCACTTTTATGTACACACACATGCACAGTATATCTCTATATCGATATATATTGGCTCTTATTAGCGTTCTAGTCGACAGCACCGACGCCCTGCTGCGTTTCATGTCTTCGGGGACGAGGTGTCGCGACTCGCTCACGGTGTTCTTTGGCCCGAGTAGGGTTTCCTTTGCCCGCTGCAAGGGAGGGTGGCGCTGGTCTGCTCTGAGAACGACCCAGCAGCGGCTGGTAAAAGAACCTGCAAGCAGGAGGAAGGATCGGCAGGAGCAGGCTTCATTATATCGGAAAGTATGGGAGAGCTCTGTTTGTCTGAATAGAAGGGCTCTCCCGCCTTTCGTTAACAGCAGCCCTTCCAGGAGAAATGTGCCCTTTGGTCTTTTGGAAACCTCTGCCTGTGGCCTTTGGAATGAGGGTAGGCCCTTGGAATGTGGATGCTCCCATGTGACTTTGGTGTAACACTCCCATGTTACTTTCCAAAACTATAATCTAGCATACGCATCCACCATTGGCAATTTTAAAAGTTTAGCCAAGAAAAATGCTCGCTTCTGTTCCTGCTGTAATAACGTTAAACCTGTTTACCTGATTTGAGTTAATCCAATAATTTAATGTACTAGGATTTTTGTGTTTTACGTTGGTGTTTTTCACTGTGGGAAAAGTTTTTATTTAATAATCAGTATGACTTGCTCATTTGGGGGTTATATTTCATTTTGTCTCCTCACATAACCCACCAAATGTAGGTTTATGATACAAAAACAGTAGTTCTTAATAGTTCAGAATAGGTTGGTTCTGACTTTCTTCCTTCAATGACACAGCTAATGGAGGACAGACCGCAGTGAGAAAAAGATCCCTGGGAGAAAAGGTGTTTCCCAGGGCTCAGCTGGTTCCATGTTATAGCAACCCAGGAAATAGGCTACCTCCCTAGAGTCTTCTGAATTGCTGACATTCATACCTGGGCTTGTTCAGAATGCAGATTGTCTGAAACATACTTATTAATTTATTGAAAAGTTCTGTGCTGTGTAACAGTGAAACTTTAATTTGAAGGTCATATTATAACTCTACAGTATGCAAATGTTGATCTTGTTTGCCTAATAGATAAGCTTGTGTTGTAAGAGTTTAAAACCTTGCTGTTGGAGAAAGAGAAAAAAACGAAGTGACCACATAAATGTTGGCAAAGCAAAATTTAGAAAATAGGTGATGTCTTTGCTAACAATGAAGTGATAGCTTGCCACAACAGTGACATTATTCACTGTTTTCATGACTTTGTGTGACAAATGATGATAAAGCAAAAGTGATGCAACATTTTATTTAGCTTTCTAACTATAACACATTGACAGCTCAGTTCTAACCTGCACTGTCACAGCGAGGCTAAATGGCCTACTCTGTATCCAGTGCCGGTTAGGCAGAGGCTGGAGGTCTACTCGGGTATGGGGATATTTTTTCCAACCTGCCAATGGGGCTACTCAGATCTGCTCCAGCTAAATCACTGGCACAAATCTGAGAAGTTCCATATAACACTGCCAGGCCTGGGAAGGGGCTTAAGAGATGGCGGAGACCCCTTGCAGATATGGAAACTGCAGATACAAGGGAACCCTATAAATACAGTGCTCCATATGCCCCTCCGTGCACATTACTTTCCATTTTCTTCATTAACAAGCTGGCATATTTCTTGTTTTTACAGATATAGATCTGTAACATGACATGACAGGAACATGACGTGCAGGCAGGCAGCCTGTACGCTAAAGGGAGGAGACTAAGTGAATGTAAACGAGCTAGAAGCTGTCCTGCTTCCTGTTAATGGTCTAACTGTGTCACCCTAGCATATAGGCTGCCTGCTTGTTTGCTGTGTTTTTCTCGTAGCATCTCTAAAAGCAAGAAACATGCCTGCTTGTTAATGAAGAAAGGTATAATGGACTGGAGGGGGGTACAAGGACATGGAGAACTGTGGATAACAAATTGGGTACCAGATGTGCAGATAGGGTGTGATGTGTGTATACAACAGTATACTTGTAAAGCAGTGAACAAAAATTCCTTGCCTCTGACATTGTAGTGGATGGCTTTTCCCCTGCCTAATAAAACAAGACTTTCAGATGAAGAATTATGTGCAGGGTTGTACAAATCCTTTTTCCAGCATGCTGATAAAAGCAAAAGCTTTTTCCAGATTCTTCATGAGTTGCCGAAAAGGAGGAGCTCTGTCTCCCTTTTGTGCTGTAATACAATCTCAGTGCTCGTGATTGACATTGCACTGTAGTGTATTATGTTGTTGCTGTTACATCTTGAAAGTGGGTGTGGGGTAGACTTAACTTGACATGTAGAGTTGCATTCTGAACACACATACCAGCTTTTTTGTTTTAAGATCTGTGTTCAACTGTTTACACTGCATTACTAAATAACAAAATGCCAAAGAAGCTGAATGATAGCCTCTGTTTAAATGGCCAGTTGTATTTGTTGTTCAGTCGCTAAGTCATGTCCGACTCTTCGCAACCCCATGGATCACAGCCCAACAGGCCTCTCTTTCTCTAGCTTCCGGAGTTTTCCCAATTTCATGTTCATTGCTTCGGTGACACTATCTAACCATCTCATCCTCTGCTGCCCCTTCTTTTGCCTTCAATCTTTCCCAGCATGAGGATCTTTTCTAAGCAGTTGTATTGGGACAATGATAATCAGATGTGGTCAGATGCTCCCTGCCTGTTACAGCTTTCGTCTTTGGCATAGTAATTTCGATTGTCACGATAATTGTGCTGCTGGAAGACAGATCCTAAAGTTAAAAGATGAGGGAGCAGTAGGAGGAATTATAAGTAAATATGGATAACTAATCTCTTCTATTGGACTTCTTCCTTGGGCGCAGAGAGTTAACAACTTAGTTTTTCACGGTAGATTCTCTAACGCTTCTGGAAATCAGTTTACGTATAAAATAGTTGCAGATCTTAATGTTGCTCCCAAGTCTTGCCAATTTAATGTGTATTGTTTGAAATTGTTGTTGCCTATTAACTGGCTGATCTCTTCTTTTCTTTTAAGCAAACTGTGGAACATTTACTGACTGCAATTCCTGTTCTTCTGCCAAGTCAAACTGCACATGGCATCAGTGCAATGGTAAATGGAATTACACTGAATTTAATACTTGTAAAATGATCATATTGGTGGGATTAGTACAATTTTTTTTGCAGGGGGGGTTATCAATAGAGGAAAATCCCAGGCCAACAGATTATTATATCCAAAATTCAATTAAAAATAAGATAGGAAAAACTGCTAATGGTGAACAGAATTCTTAAATGCTTAGTTCTCATTGAGGTTGTAAACATGAGCTACTTCAGGATAATAGACAGTCCAAACGACTTGTATAGCATGACCCTTTCTACTGAAATTCATAGTCGGAGACAATTTTTGGTTGAGAAAATTGTACATGTGCTGATTGATTCTCAGATTGCAAGTTGGGGCTCATAGGATGGTCGAAAAAAGAATGTTCATAGAGACCTAGTATGTCGGGGACAATGGTTCTAGCTCAGCTTTTTCTTTGACATTTAACACTTGTTGAACTTTTTTTGTAAAGGAACATTCAGTCACTCGTTTCTGCACTCTGAAGTGGTACAACCGAGACATTGGTTTGAAGTCTTAGTGAAAACTAAGTTTAACTATTTCAAATCTGTGGCCAGTATTTCCTCTTAAGCCGTTCTCAGAGCTTAAGAAGTTCAGCAGAACTTTTTCTCAGAAGTCCAGCAATGACATATGTCATCACTGTCTGGAGATGCTGCCGTGCAGCCACGGACAGAATTTGTGCAGTGGTGCAAACCCTTTAGAGCAGGAGTGTTCATTTCATACAGCGGGCTAGATAGCACTTATTATGTCTGCTGAGGACCAGAAGTGATGTCATAAAGCAGGATGTAAGTAGGTCATTTTTCTCACTTAATTGAGAAACTCATTAGTTGCATATGGCATACGAGAAAATACGTAAATCTTGATAATATTTTCACAATATGGGAGAGCCCAATTATCACATGGGCTGCCCTTTCAGCAGTGTCAGAACAGCTCAGCAGCTCAGAGAAGCTGATAGTTGTTCTGAAAGAGCCTGAGGGCTGGATAAAAAGCTTCCAGAGGCCACATCTGGCCCCTGGGCCTTATGTTTGACACCCCTGCTTTAGAGAAACATTGCTTGTGATGTTGAAGTTTCTGACATTGGCTGAGCTAAACAGTTTAAATTTGCTGGGGAAAATGCTGTCTGGATAGCGCTGTGAATTGAGGCAGGAAGGTACTGAAGAAATCTTAGTTAAAATGTTAGCCTATTTTATGGAAAGGGACCCAAGTTCTAGATAGCTTAGGCAAGATTTGGGATGACTAAAAGAAAATTGAACATACAGTAGGCTGAAATCAGGATCTAAAAGAAATCTTGGGTAGTGAAGGAAAATAATGAAGCAAGAAAGATGCAAGGGAAATTAGGATTCAGATGAAGCTTCCCATAGGGTTAGTAATGTCAGGAACGTTTTTACA
Organism: Lerista edwardsae; assembly: GCA_029204185.1. Classification (NCBI taxonomy): domain Eukaryota; kingdom Metazoa; phylum Chordata; class Lepidosauria; order Squamata; family Scincidae; genus Lerista; species Lerista edwardsae. Next base: position 7,106,419 of record JAJKFI010000049.1, on the reverse strand, counting down.
CTAGTGGCAGAAAGTAGGAAGTATTGGCAAATTGGAGATCATAGTCCAGGGAGTCAGGTGGGGATGGGATTGCTAGAACTCCCATCTAGAATCAAAGGACTGCAGTTCTTCTAAGCTTGCATAGAAGAGGAAGTTGGTTACTCATGGCTCTTAACTATTGTTGCAGTGTGTAGTCTGATAACCCAGTGAGGGGGTGAAGTCAGGGTGGGACTTGTTCTGCTTTCTTATTTGAACTAATCAGCACGTTCCTTGGACACAGGCCTCAGTTTTTCTTTAGAATGATGGATAGGGATGTACTTTGAACTTTGTTGAACAAACTGCATTCTTGATATTCAAAGTGACCCATTCTTGGCTTACCTGTGAAAAATCTAAGGAAAGTGTTGCCTGAAACATCTGTATACTTGTTCAAGCCTGATACTTATAATAGGCCCCGTTTACACTTGGGAAGAAGGCTGAGTACATGTAATTGGTATGGTTCTGTAGTTTCCCAAAATCTTTGTATTGTTCAAGAAAGTAAGACGCTATATAGACTTCTAATTTTTTCTGTACTGCTTTTTGATGAAGTAAAAAAACCCACTTTACATAGCAAAGAAAATAAGATGATGGTTATGCTAAAGGGGCTCATAATTATGTTGAGCATGTCAGGCTTTCATTCTTGGAAAAACCATGTGCTGAATGTTTCTACAACCTTTTTTGTCAGAAACCAAAAGCTTCTGTGCGAACTCAACAACTGACAGTTGTACTCACATTTCTGACCCTGAACACTGTTCTGGTAAGTACTTAAATCTGCACTTATACTGACTGATGGCAAGGGATTAATCATTTGGGATCAGGAAACCGAGAACGTCTGGAGCCTGTAAACTAGTGGTTCACAAACGTACCAGGGTCACGGTGCCCTTCTTTTGCTGTGACCTCTTATTATCTACTCTCCTGGGTGCTATCAGTTTTGCGTAATCTCATGAGCATTTCACAAGATCTTGTGCAATCCAAGATGGCTGTGCCGGGAAGAGCCAGGCCACCAGGGACATCCCATGGCATGTTCACTGTGGTACCTGATAGCACCATGGCACACAGTTTGGGAACCACTGCTGTAATACCCAAGTGGCAAAAAATGCAGGAGGCTGCTCTGCCGAAATCCTCTTATTAGTTATTAGACTATCTCTTCAAGGCAACAGAGAGAGTCCAAGTGCCGTAACTCCTCCTGTTTGCATTCCGCTCGTATTTTGTATCCTATTCCCCTACTAGATGTAGTAATCAGTTTTTATCATATGGGAGACAATGAAGGAAGTGCAGAAATTTCAGAATGTGGCAGGCAGGAAATTTGGATTGTGATCCAACAGCATTGCATGATGAAAATGTTCCCCATGGATATTCAATTTGTTTTGTAATTGTGTATCTCTTTCCTATTATATAAAAGTGGTGGGAGTGCTTAACCCTTGTGGCTAGGTGATATGTCTGTTTCGTATTCAGGAGTAACTATTTCATGACCCCAAAATGTTTAATTTTTGAGAGCTCTGATTTGACTGACTATGTAGGCAAATGGCTTCATATGCTTAATATTGCTATTGCCATCACAAATTTGTGATTATTTTCCTCTACCGGCAAGCAGATTCTGAGGCCAGCTATGCACTGCTTCAAGTAGTAGTGGTGAATTTCCAGTATTGCAGTTCCTCAATGTGAGCATGTTAGTGCATTTTTAACGTGGGTCCTTTTTTATGCTGTGAAGATGCATGCATAGGGTGTTGTCCCTATTATGTGATAACAGACAACTGTGACATAAAGATACTTCCCAACGTACTATAATAAAATGATTATCTAAAATATCTGAAGGCGCATCATTTAAGTTTGGGCTTTGTTCTTGTTTTCTAATATGGTCTGTTTCTGAAGATTGTAACTATGTTTATATTTTCTGTCTGTCTTGCAAGAAAGAAATTAAGTTAGAACACTGGATCTTAAAACCTTAAACAGATGAGTCAGCATTTTTTCACCTACTCTGCAAGCCTTGTCTAAATCAAGATAACCCCCATGACATGTAAACAAAATTAAATGCACTCCCTTCTTGCTGAAATATTCAGTAAGACTCAGAAGGTACTGATCAGAAACATCACTTTCCTGCTTCAGAAGTCCTGAGACCCATTGTGCACACTTGGGGATAACTACGGTTTCAATCTGGGGCATCGTGATGCTCCAGCCTGGAAATCTCTGAATTTTTTTCCCCTTAAGGGGCAGGGGACATGATCACCACATTCTCATTGTTGCTGGTTACAGAATAGAACTGAGAGGACGTGCCACTGCCTGCCCAGCATTGGGGGTTGGAGAGCCACGCTGATCCCTCTGCTGGGCTCCCTGTGTATAGAAAACATTTTTAAAAAACAATCACAACCCACTTCTGATTTTGTGATTGCAAGCCATAAATGGGTCGTGATCTTTTTTAAACTTTTCTGATGCACAGAGAATCCTACAAAGAGCTCCCTGAAACCCACAGATCTGGGGCAGGCAACCATAAATCCCCCAGGCCCATTCTATAGCCAGCAGCAAAGTGCTCAGGGCGATGACAGAATTGTAATTCCCATGCCCCTACAAATACTTAGAGCGGTTTCTGAAATCCCAGAGTTTGGTAATAGCTATATTAGGGGTATTTGTGTTCCCTACCAGTTAACAGTTGCAATTGTGGTTTATCTAAGGCAGCAGTTCCCAAAGTCCTAATCAGACTTTGGGACCACAGGTAAGTAGTGGCAGGGATTGGGGAGGGTGTCCCGACAGCTCCGCAGCAATTACAGTGCCAGAGGCACCCAGAGGCTTTTGGGGTGGGTCTGGGAGGCCCCCAGCCCCTTCTGACGTTTTCCCCAATGTTTTGTTGTTCAGTCGCTAAGTCGTGTCCGACTCTTCGCGACCCCATGGACCACAGCACGCCAGGCCTCCCTGTCCTCCACTAGCTTCCGGAGTTCACCCAATTTCATGTTCATCGCTTCGGTGACACTGTCTAACCATCTCATCCTCTGCCGCCCCCTTCTCCTTTTGCCTTCGCTCTTTCCCAGCATGTGGGTCTTTTCTAAAGAGTCCTCTCTTCTCATGAGTTGGCTGAAGTATTTGAGCTTCAGCTTCAATATTTGTCCTTCCAGGGAGCAATTAGGCTTAACTTCCTGGAGGATTGACCGATTGGATCTCCTTGCAGTCCAGGGGACTCTCAAGAGTCTTCTCCAACACCATAATTCAAAAGTATCTATTCTTTGCCACTCTGCCTTCCTTATGGTCCAGCTCTCACATCCATACATTGCTACTGGGAAAACCATAGCTTTGACTATGCGAACCTCCCCAATGTTTAAAATCACTCAGTTGTACTTAGGTGGCAATGTTGTACGGAGTATTGTACGATCACAGTGCGAAATCTGAAAGTGTACTCCAGTCATACAACCAAGAAATTTTAAACATCTGGAAGGCCTGCGGGGGGGCGGGAGGCTGCAGTCCTCCCAGACCTTCCCCACAGCCAGTGGGAAACCCCCCCCCCCGCTGTAAGGGACACCCTCCTGAGTGTCTGCGGGGCTACAGTGGTGGAGATGCTGTTGGAATACCCATTCCCCTTAAGGGGAATGGCCTGGTTTTGCTTCCCAGTAGTGGGCCAGGACCCATGATTTTGGGAAACACTGTTCTAAGATACGTTTTGTGTCACAGTTGTGTTCTTGGAGTAAGGCTACCTGCTGGTGGTAGTAATGTGTTTTTTTCTTAATGTTTTTCTTTTCTTTTTAGTTGCTCCTACTCCTGAATCCAATCATACCACAACCTTCACTCCTACCACAGGTAACACTTATTTGCCATTAATGCAGTAATAATAGGATATAATGGTTTTGGTTGTAACAAAGCTTGCCAAATGATTAATGAATTCTGAAAGGTGGTTTCTCCTGCCTGGAACTCTAGCATAGGTACTTGTCAGTACTTTATAGTGGCTACAGGAAAGTCGCTAAAAGTGGATAAATTTGTAGATGGATGAAAAATCTGCATGGTATATTAGTGTATGTAACATGACTAGTGACATAAAATCCTCTTGGCATGCTAATACAACTCTGAATGTAAGGGCACCAATTCTACATGTAGTGTCTGCTTCCACAAGTCTTCGGTTCTCCTCATGGTGGGAATTGGCACTGTTTCATACATGAAAATTGACAGTTATAGATGCATCTAAAGACAGTTCATATGAACCGGCAAACTGAAATCCTGTAACACAAAATACAGAAGTGGCTGACTAGATTCTGTTTTCAGTTAACTTTTTAAAATGGTTAATAAAAATAAGTATACGTTCAATATTAGTAACAATTATTTCTTCCTCCCTTTATCACAAGTCTCCCTGGCATTACAATATGTCATCCTTATAGTCTGTCATTAAAAGTATCTATGTAACGTTAGGCTATGGCATAGCAGTTGGGTCACCTAGGAAGCTATGTGGGCAAAAAGCAATTTAGTGGGTAACCTGGCAAACTACAGTAGCAGTGTGTTTTCAGAACTACACAGTGTTGGTCCTATGGAGAATTGAAATTTAAGAGATAATGCAACATACCATCAGATGTTGGAGTTCTGTTTGTTTTCATTGTATCATTTGGTTCGGGGGCTCTCAAGCTACTTACCTTGGAGACCCATTGCATCATCCAAATGGATCTGGGGCCCACCAAAACTAAGAGGCTATAACCTGGAATGGCTTCTGAGTCACACTAGCCCACAACCTGTTTTGCTGGCAATGGCAGTCCATAGTTCTCAAACTGTGCGCAACTCACTGGTCACTACCCAATTTTTGGACCAGGAAGCACTGCACATCTTCTGCCTTGACTGCAAATTGAATGAAGGTTAACGATGGAAAATGACTTGATATTTGTAGGCTAGAGAAGCAACTGTTAAGTGTCAAGCGACCAGACCCTGGGGATTTTCAGACCTTGGTGATGAATTCTCTCAAGCATTAAGATCAGTGCTGGAGTTTTGCTTTTTCATTATGCTTCTGAGGAAGCTTGGCGCATTCTCTATCATCCTGCTTAAGAATTTTCTCTGAGAAACTTACTTTATGCCAACATTCTAAGCTTTAAGAAAAGGATGAAAACCTTTCTGTTCAAAACCTTTATCTGATATTTGCTATTTCTTTCAATAAAAGGAAATTGGTCCTATGTCTGTTGATTAGACAATGAAACAGGGCCATGCACAGAGAAGGTAGCCTGTGTGCTTGGGGAGCTCCTCGAGTAAGAAACATTTTAGTCCAGATCTTGTCAGAAAAAGGAAAGCTACATGCTCAGTAGCATCCAGGACCTGTGGAACATTAAGGATGTGTGCAGGGTGTGTTACATGCCGTGAAATTAAAATACTTCCAGAAAGGGTTCGGGAGCTAGGTAAAGTAAAAGGACATTTTCCAGAATATACATCCCAGCACCATATAGCAATAACAGTGTTCTAGTTTGTGGCTTGCAGCCAGCCCCAGATATTGGCCTTTTTGCACTGAATAACATAGTGGCAGCAAATTTCAGGAAGATAGAAATGTGTTCTTTGTTCCTTATTTTCTCCCCCTTTGCCCTGCACAGTTCTGTGAAGCTCCTGCTCCAATATAGTTAGAACCCCAAATAGGGGCACTCCTGTGAAGGGATGGGGGTGTATTGCAACTTTTTATTGTTCATCTTGGCATGCATGAGTGTCAATGTTGTGTTTGAATGTGCACTTTTTATATCTTTTATAGTTTGGAAATCCATCTTCGTTCTAGATTGGAAGGAGGGCCAGGTTAAAAGTCTGTGGTGGCATTCAAGACAATGCTTCTATGAATGGAAACTTGCCTGGTGAATTGAAACATTTTGCTTTCACAAAGGAGCACCATTCCACAAACAGAATGCACCTTCTATTCTTGGAGGGGACCATTTATAGAAGTACTACCCTGGATGCCACCCTCTCCTGAATAGCTGTTTGAGCAATAGTATATGAATATATGAATACTGAATTGCACTCAGCCCTGTGTGTATTCTCTAACCAACACTCAAGTTGTAGGGTTAAACAAAGTAGTGTAAACCTGGTTTCAACTTAATTGGCATTTTCTTTGAAGCAGGTAACATAACAAACACGACGACACCTAAAGTGACCCCAACTTCACCTAAAGTGACCCCAACTTCACCTAAAGTAACTCCAACTTCTAATGCTACACTAACCACACCATCTGCTCCTACTTCGCCAGCAACAACAGGTAATCTGCATTCATAGCAATATATATGAACTTGAAATGAAGCAGTCTTAATTCTTTTTGTCATACAAGCATAGTCAAGAAAAGTGGGTCTACTGAATTACATATTGAATAAGGCAGCAGTCCTCAAACATTCTGAGAGTTTGAGGACTGTTAGTAAGTGTTCAGGGGCAGAGGGGGGTGTACCTCGACAGCACCGTAGCACTCGTGGTATTGCAGGGACCCAGGGGCATGTAAAGGTACTGGGAGGGCATGTAAAGGTACTGGGAGGTACTTCGCAGCCCCCTCAACAAGCCCCCGTGCTGTAGTAGTGATCTCTAATTTGCAGCCGAAACTCACTTCTGGTTTCAGATCAACCCCAAACCGGAAGTGAGTTCCAACTGCAAATCGGAGCCCACTACTATGGAGGCACCATTGCCTCAATCACTATGGCACCATTGGGATCCCCATTCCTGGGCCATTCCCCTTAAGGGAATGGTCCTTTTTACACTCTGTGGTGGGCCATGAACCAGCATTTGACGAGCACTTGAAATAAGGCAGAAAATGTTGCGTTTTGAATGTTTTTCAAATACAAAGGACTGAATTGAGCTATATTAGGAAAGAGCAAGTTAAAGAGATGTGGGTGATAACTAGAGATGAGGAAAGCTTGCTAGGTAATGAACAGTTATCTCCTCTCCCCCCACTTAAGACCACTGTCCAGGGGTGTCAAGCCTGTTTCATACAGTGGGTTGAATAGCATTCATGGTATCTGCTGAGGGCTGGAAGTGACATCATTAAGTAGATGATGGCCAGAAATGAGCACTTTGTTCTCACAAAGGAACTAATTAGTTGCAAATAACAAAATATACAAATGTGATCATATTTTCAAAATATGGGAGAGCTCAATTATGCTGGCCACCTTTCAGTCACACCACTTGAGGCATCACTTCACAGCTCAGGTGTTCTGCAAAGTGATGCCTCTGCAGAAGCGGTGCTGCTGAAAGGGTGGCCCATGTGATAATTTGGGATCTTGCAGCGTCTGCCTACTGGTTAGGCTACTGGTACCGGGTGCAAGGGAGTGGCAACAGGATGCAAGCATCTTGTTGTCTCATGCCTCCCTGGGGCACCTGGTGGGCCGCTGTGAGATACAGGAAGCTGGACTAGATGGGCCTTTGGCCTGATCCAGCATGGCTCTTCTTATATTCTTATGTTCTTATGCCTCTTCTGTAGCATTCCTTGACTTCTGATGCCTCCTCCTGTTTCTCCCTCCTACAGCCTCAGCAAAAGCAGCACTGCTGAAAAGGCAACCTAAATAACGAACCTCTGTGGGCCATATCCAGCCCATGGGTCTTATTTTTTAATTCCCTGCCGGTCTCTTATCTCCAAAACAAAACTCTTATAAAAACAGTGCTTTAAGGGGACTACCTTTGACCTCCTTGAGAGAAGTTGATGGCTAAAGGTGGCAACCCTCCATCAAGGACCGGGGGGGGGTAGGGAGAGGTTCTTTATAGGAAGGGCTTCTGCTGTCCTTTTTCCCCCCAGGGTAGCTCTTCAGAGAAACGTCTCAATTCCTTCACTAGTGAGCTGAATTTTGGAGCTACCCTGGGAAAACTGGGAGTAGACATCTGCATCTCTGCTGCAGATAACCTTAGAAAAAAGGGGCTTTTGTCGCCCACCTCCAGTTTTCTAAGGGGTAGTTCTCCTCCTAGTTATATTACTATGGGGGGGGGGAGTATTTGTCCCTTGGGTAGTGAAGGTGGTCTGGACACTGCTTTACTTGAATTGCGAGTACAATGCAGGGCTTTGATTTCTTTTTTAACTATCTGAAGGTAGTATACAGAGAATAATATACTTTCTTGGTCAGTGATTAATAACTAATCCTTTATTTGACAGGCACAGTGACTTCCAAGCCAACTGCGAAACCGTCTCCCCATAAGTCTACATTTGATGCTGCCAGTTTCATTGGTGGGATTGTCCTTGTGCTGGGTCTGCAAGCAGTTATTTTCTTCCTGTATAAATTTTGCAAATCCAAAGATCAAAACTACCATACCCTATAGGATATATCACTTAAGTGGACTCACAACATCTGTGGTTAGCTACACCAAAACATCTTTATTCATTAAAGATGACAGCAATTCAGAATATTCTCCTTGAAGACTTTTAACAAAGAAAATATTTTTGCAACATGCTTGGAAGAAGGCTGTGTGAATCATGTCTTGCCCTGCAAGAATACTCATATTCTGCATGAATCCTTTTTGGCTGTCTTAAATTTCTTTAGTTGCTGCTGCTGTGGAATTTTTTCCTCTGACATGCCAAATGTAGACTGTAATAGTAGTTGTATTCAGTGGCAGCAGTAGATAATCTTATGATTGCAGTGGTTAAATTAGTTAAACTTAGATGCAATATCCCCTACATTATTAAAATGTGAATTACTGATAAGTTGGCATAAAACACTTTGTGTGAAAACTATGGCTTTTATAGTGTACTGCTAGGAGATTGGAGCAGATTTGTAGAATACTATCTTTTTTTTTGTTATGGAGGCCAATATTTTTCTATACCAGATGATGCCAGAAGGATAATTACATTCTAATTTAAGTGTGAGCAGCCATAGGAAGACCGTTCAGAAGGATACAAGTTTCCTTGGTGCATAGGGGAGAAAAATCAGTGCCTTAATGAGTAAGCTACAAACTCAAAGGTTTGTGCCATCTTATTTTGTTTAAGGGTACAGTGAATGTCATTCCGTTTACAGCATATATTTTTCAGTGAATGCATAATTGCATGCTTATATCCATCTTTTATAACTTTCAGTGAAGTCAGATATGGAAAAGCAGGTTACTGTAAGCAGTCCTCACTAGTTGTATGCTATTTCTAAAGTTAAACCTTCAAATTATTTGTCTTGGAAACTACTATTCAGATGCTCACTATTTGGGGGCATTAGTTTCAGTTGATGGTACTAATTTCAAAAATACTGTAATTCTGGATTCATTGAGCAGTGTTTGTCCCCCACAGCAATAGAGTTCCTTTGTCATTTTCATAACACATTGACAATGTGACACTAGTCATGGTAGAAATAAGTGGACTGAACATTTGGAGCTGCTTTAGCTGATGACTGCTTGCATTACAACTTGCAAAACAAAGGTTTAGTTTAAATGTTTGAAACTCAACTTATACATTTAATTTGCTGCTCTTGAACAAGCATCTGTGAAAACTCATGAAGGAAACAGTGCTTGATATTAAGTTGACTGTACTACTTGGATTTGTATCTAATTGTAAATTAGTGTGACTTCTCAATGGGTCTAGTCTGAATAATATTCACTTCAATAATGTTGGATTAGAAAACTTGTTCATAAGAATACTTAGCAACTAGTACTGTAACTTTCAGGCAAATGCACTCCTTTAAAGACAATCAGCTCAGGTGTATGAAACAGTAAATTGTCCAGCCAATTTTCAGCAAGCATGTCTGAAATGGGTGATAATTTAATGGCCTTAAGAGATAATCTGTCACTTCCCCATCTCTTTAGTTGCATAAATTTATGCTAAATATACCTTTAAAACATAAGTGTAAACTAATGTATTCTAAAGGGTAACACTTGTTTTCAAAAAATTGCACTCTTTCCTTGATAAACTTTTGCTTAATGCTGAGACTTAACTGAGTTGGTTCCTATCACTATTTAGTATTGCTTCCTTACTGGCTCTTGAATAGCTGTTAATTGTCTTGTAAACTTGTGGTAGAGTGTTTAGACACAGTGCCACATACAAACCTACAGTTGAAATTTGAGCCAGTTTGGTTAGGTAATCAATTTATAATCTGCTGTTTAGCTGCATTTAACTGACACTTCTAAAGTCATGCATTCTGTGCTGATCTTGACATTATGGATCTATTTCAAGTGCCTTAAATTTTCTTAATGTTTGGCCTCATGTTGTTGAAGAAAAGTGGGAATGAGAGCTGCCCCTTAGTGCCAGCAATTGCTATTTTCCAAGGTCTTTAGGAAATTCAGGGGTCACTGCTACTCTTCAGGAAGTTTGCATTTTCTCCTTGATTAGCATACAACAGTGTACTTAGTTTATGGGACAATGCTTTGTTTTTGTGCAGTGGCATAAAATTTGGTTTCCTAGGCCAAGCTTTATCAAACTGGCTGAGACTTGGGTGGGGACACCCTCTTGTTTGTTTATCTTGCCTTCTATAAACGATGGGTGAAAGTTATATTTGCTGTTCGTGTAGCGTAAGCTGGTTACTTGCAAATTAGTGAATAATAGATTTTTACAGCTTCTCTACAGTTTAGCATAGGATGGTCTTTTTGTTTTTTAAAGCTGTGTGAAATAGCCAACTGTGGCCTCTAATTTTAAGGCAGTAAATATTTACTTTCTGTCTGGATTGTTCTTTAAAAACCCACGTACAAATGTGTTGCATCTGGAATGGAATATTAGACATTTCTGTACTGCATATGTGTTGCCTTCAGTGGAAGAAATGCAAACAATTATAACCACACAACCAAATAAATCACTTGTTAAAAGACTTCTGTCCATCTTTCTCCAAACCACTTGGATCCAGGATGCATCAAATGATCTTGAAAGGTTTTACTTCAAGACAGAAGGGTAATATAAGGATTTCAGGGGTGGTTGAAGAAATCAAGCAGGTCTTTTAAGCCTCTTTCTCAAACATGTTATGTAGGAACAAAAGTGCAACATAAAACAAAATGCAATGCAACCGGCCAAAACCTTCCAACACTCCAACAGAGGCCTGCCAGAAACAATCACCAAATTTCATGACCATGAATTCCAGAAATGGCATTTAGGTTTGAAGAAATCAACCTGCTGCCATAAGCCAGTTATTTAGCTTGACTCCGGGACTAAGAGCGCAATCCTAACCAGGAGTTAGGTTGGCACAGAGAGGCCAGCACACAGATGTGCGCCATCCTCCCTGATTCCGAGAGAAGGCCAAACATGCTTTATGGTGGCCCTTGTCAGCTAAACTTTGCTGGCCTAACTCCAGGTAAGGATTGCAGTCTAAGTAACATGAGTTATACTGCCTTGAGCAAAGCAGAGTGTATGCTCAAGGCAGTATAACAAAACAGGAACAAAAGTGCAATAATTTAATACAATTACACACACAAACTACAACTGACTACTGTGTTGTATTCATGAACTGCATGTATCATTTAAAAAATGGGCTGTAACCCATTTCTTTATGTACCATGAGAACCTGATATAATTGTGTCAATAATTAGATTTGTATGAGTAAAACCCTACTGTCTGTAGGACAAATGTGTTAACTCAGTCTTTCTCCACCCCCTTGATGCAGTTAATAGGGTGGGCAATGCTATGTATGGAATTTATTACTAATCCTGCATAGAATAGGGCTGCACCTAAAAAGTATTCTAGCAGATCATAACTTCTATATCTATTCAACTGGTATAATTTGGAAAAAGAAAAGAAAAACTTCTATCCTGCCTTCCCCATGCCAAAGCAAATGCCCAACATGGCTTATGAAGTTCAACACTAATGCATCTAAATCAAACCAAAGACCTTTAATGGCATATAAAAAAATAAGATTACACTACAATAAAATTACATACAGAGCAGAGCCCAGGGTTAAAACCTGGTGTCAGTTGGAATACTTTCTACTCACTCATGCAGTGAAGTTTAATCAAAAGTGGATTCTGATTTTTTTTTTAAAACAGCTTATTTTTAAGATGCTTTCTGTCCACCACGTTGGATTGGTGGAATCGGTCATGAGCTTTCCATAAGATCTGGCAAAATAACATCAACTATTTTATTTCTCCATCCAGCAGGTACCTGGAAATAAATTACTTGGTTGTAATTACGTTGCTCTTTGCATTCACATTTTGCTCAATATTAGTAACTTCCATTTTGCTGCAAAAGCGAATCCAGTACAGCAGCGGTCGCCAAACCTGCAACCATGGTGTTTCAATAATCCCTTTCCTTACCGGAGCGGCACTTACTGTTTGTGCAAGTATCGCTCCATTTTCAAGTAGAACTGGTGGTGGGGACACTAGGCAATTGCATCCATGCCTGGCTTCCTGCAGAGCATTCTCGCACTCCAGGCATATTCACAATTGCCCAGAGCTTCTCTTCCACCAATTCTGCTTGAAAATGAAGTGGCACTTGCAAGGAACTGTAAGCGCCGCTTACAAGGAAAGGATTTTTCCAAACCCCAGATCTGGCCTACTGGCCAGGGATGAAAAACTCCAACAATATGAAGGGAATTTCCTGGGAACAAGGGCATGGCCCATCAACTGACTGTTTGAACTATGTATTTATACATTTCATCTTACACTGTACTGTCACAATGCAAGCCTTTAGAGAAGCCTACTTTATTACACCATATAATGCACTTTGTTTTAGGAAGGACATTGCGGTATTTTCCAAATGGATTACTACTTACTGTCTTGGGTCTCTGATTCTCCTCTAGCTTTCTGGTGCTGCTAGCCACAGCTGTTAAAGCATGCTGCCTGAAATTCCTGGTTAGTGTGAATGTTGTTCTTGTGTTCTGGCTCCATGAAGCAGAACCTGGCACATAGGTGACCAATCAATCAGTATTTATATACCTCTTTTCAATAAGTTCACAAAGCAGTACAGTCAAAAAAAATAATACAAATGAAAATGTACAAACTATTTCCCACTGTTATAGAACTAAAACTTTTCATGGGGTCTTTTGATTATTTATAAATTAGGAAAACCAAATCAAACCAATATGAGTTGGTTAGAAAATCTGTGCACATGCAGTGGTAGCACTGGGGAAAATTTTCTCCGCTGCAGCGGACTCCAAACCGCTCTGCAACAGTGGTTCTCAAACTTCTTAGCACTGTGACCCACTTTTAAGAATGACGCTGTGTCCAGACCCTCTGGATGTGCTGTCACTGTAACACCTGAACACCACTGTTCTAACTAATGATGGAATGGAAAACTCTTGAAAGGAAGTAATCATCTGTTACAAATGATGCACCAGGCAGTTTCTTGAGCTTTCTATTAGTGTACAGGAGTGGATGTGCAAATTGTCACAGCATTTGAAACAAGAAAATGGGGAGGGAGAGAGACAGAGAGAAACATAACTTCCACATTATTCTCAAGCTTTGCTCATGAAACTCATATCTTGTCCCAAAGTATAAGGTAGTTTCAGGGCTGGTCTACTTCCTGATACCCAAGGCAGCATGCCTAATGCAGTCTTCTCTTACCTGATCTGCCAGCCGCCATTATTTTCCGCCACCCTATATTTCCTTCTTTTCTTTTTCCAACCCAGGGAATAGAATGAGAAGCAACGGAGGCAAGTAGGCAGATGGAGATGGACAATCCCCATCAACCTGCTGCCTGAGGCAACTGGTTCAGCTGGCCTCATGGATGGGCCAACTGTTGGTAGCTTTCCTTGTGAACAGGAACACTAAGTTGCTTTCGGGAGTCTTACTGTGGTTCTAGTTGCAAGTGAGTGATCCTGAGCTTGGGAAGGGGACCAGCCTCTGATTTGCCTAGCTGGGCTCCTCAAATGTGTGGGTGAGTTGTGGAGAACTGCCAGAGTGAGTACCAGAACATGCGTTATATACACAAGCATGCTGGCATTGCATTCCTTGTCAATACATTATGCTTTGTATGGAGGATGTTTTCACCTCGGGTCTTAACTGGCAGTGCTTTTCCAGAATACCCTAACAACCAATGAAGTAGACAATTGAATTGTGAATGAACTTGTCGATTTAGATGACCTGGTTACAGAATCACAACTTTTAAAATAAAATGTAGATTATACATGAACAGACTTAAGCATTTCAATTTTGAAAAGGCAAAATGCCTGCAAATTTACTTGACACTTGCTAAAATAGCTTAAGATGATGGTATTAAAAGTGGTATTCTCAATGAAAAGATCAGCGAGAGCAGACAAATGACCTTAAAAGACAGTTGGTTGTCATTATTGATCTTCCCTGCAATAGATAGTGCCAAGGGACTGTGAAATATATGCTGGCAACTGCATAATCTTGGTTCATGCAACTGAGCAAACCAATACTGTTGGTGAAGTTTTATTACCTGAAAAAGAATGTTTCGTACTGCTTGCACTGCGTGAACAACTACCAGATTTTCTTTGTACAGCTGTGAAAGCAACAACATAGGTTAGATCAGTGTTCATCAACCTTGGGGTCTGGACCCCAGTCGGGTTGTGAAGCCACAGTTGTGGGTTCACAGCAACTTATAGGAAAGGGTTGAAGACAACTGGACTAGAGCACCACCAGATAAAGGGGGGCATCTGATGTACCCTGCTAACCAGGCAAGAAGCACTTTTTCAAGTAGCGTTTCTCTTATACGTAGCAGGGGGAGAGTAATTCTCCCTATTCACCCCTGCACAGTGTCTTTTTCTAGTGGCTGTGGCTTGTAGTGATCTGCATTATTTTTTTTTAGATTGTGAACCCTTTTGGGACGGAGTCATGTAACTTTATTTGCCTGTAAACTGTTTTTGTGAACTTTGTGTTGAAAAGCGGTATATAAATTTTGTTGATTGATGTACCCCTTAAAGTACCAGGAGCTTGTGTCCCAGTCCTGCTCAGGTTCTTAGAAATTGTGCTAAAATAGCTTTCATTCATGCCAGGCTCCATGCTAACCTTTCTGTTCTTGAATAATATTTAATTACAGTGAATAGTGCTGGGAGTGGGCACTGACAGGGATGGGCAGATAGGGAAGAGTTTGTATAGTTAATATTGCTAAGAGTTAATAGGTCGAGGGCCATCCCAAAAGAGTAAACACAGAGCTGCACTTGTATATCAACCACTTACGACATGCCATTGTGTGTTTCAACACATGCAAGTGCACATCACGTAGAACTGGGACAGCTATCACTCAAATGATATTCATACCTGCAGAATAATGTGTCTCTGCTGTTTTTGCTTCCAAGTCATAAAGCTTACACTGCAGCTCATCTACCCTCTGAAAGGCATCCAGTTTTAAACTGCGTTCCTGGGTCAGTTGACTTCTTATCTAAGGAAGATATAATACTAATTTTCAGTGATCAACTCTGAACATTCATAGCTTTTGGGCTGCTTTTGAAAAAGAGGATGCATAAAGCAAGGATTTTGAACCTGCCAGCATTCTACTTAGTGAGGTAACTTCTCAGAGGCTGCTTAATAAAGCAATCTTTACATAGCTAGCATTCAAGAGCTAGTTTCTTGAATGCGCTATCAGGAGCTGACTAGGTTGGGCCAACAACTCTCACTAAGCAGAGGACCATCTGGCTGGCCAACTCCTAAATCTGTATTCAGTGGTATCATTGGCACTGGTAGCCCCTAAATCTGCCATCAGGACTCCCACAGCACACCCACCTGCCCACTGAGAAGCTTCTACTGGAATCGGTAGTAGGGTTTTAGATGGCTGTGGGCCCTTTGGTGGGCATAGACCCTTGGCCAGTGCCCATCCCAGATACCACCTTATCAGTCTAGCAACACCACTGCTCACTATCAATACATAAAAGAATCCCAGTACTTATTTTTATAACTTCATAGGCACGTGAGGTACCGAAAGTATGTATTTATAGCAGCGATTTTCAACCCTTGTGTTGCAGCACATTGGCGTGCTGCAGGAGTTTGGGGGAAGGTCATATATTAGTAGGGCCATTGGGGGATGTGAGCCCCCAGCCTTGTCGACTGTCAACAAGCGGATGATGTTCCACGACAGTTTTTGCACCTTCTCGGTGTGCCGCTGATGAAAAAGGTTGAAAATAGCTGATGTATAGGCTTACTTGTTGCATCTCTTTTTTGACCTTTTTCTCCTGAAGCTGCCTTTGCTTAGAGGATTGCTCAGCTTCTTCTGTGAGACACTGCAGTCTGAGTTCTTTCTCTCCAAGGTTCTCCAGCATCCTTTCCAAGTTTGCTGTCCTAACCAGATCAAGTTGCTGCCTTTTGTGACCTTCTTGATTCAGCTTATGTTGTACCTCCTGAAGCGAGCGTCCCTGTGCAAGAAAATTCCAACAGGTCAAGCAGGCAGTTTTGCACAATATATTCTGATGGTGATCTGCAGCATGAGAACACAAGTGTGTTTCCTTTCAATCTGAGAAAATTTCAGATCATAACACCTGGTCTTTCTTGTAGTTTTTTTTTTTTTTTTTTAAGGGCAACACAGTAAGCTGCCTGTTTTTAAAATGAAGAAAGTCACCAATTTGGATAATTAATGCCACCTTACTGAGCAACATTGTTACTTGTACTTTGAGCAACTTGTGTAAGAAACACGTACTTTAAGTGTATGTATGACCACACAAATAGATTTCTTCATTTTAAAATATCCTAAGACAGTAGCAACATCAGCGTCTGCAATGCCAGGCTATCTTGCCATCACCTCCTTCCGTCTAACTCCTCCTGTGGCCTTTCTTAGAGAAGAGCTTTTGCCAGTGCCCCTGAAACCAGAGATTATGATGGTCTAATATTGACCTGATTTCTAAGGTTCAGCCAACTTAATTGTATCAGCGTCCATGTTGACTCAAGTCCAGGTTCTTTTCAAAGAACTATTCAGAGGCTGGCCAAACAGGTAATTTCAATGATCAGCTTATGTGAATGTTGCATTTCCTTTGTTTTCTGATTGCTGAACAGCAGGAAGCTTATGCCTATTTTCCCTTGCCAGGAAGCATTTCGTACACTTAAGCCCTTGAAGACCAGAAACTTGTTTGCTTATAACTGCCCTTTGCGTTCTCTTGCCCTAGGCATAACATCATGCGTGTTTTACCCAGATTGGCTTTTCTTTCCAAGCCTAGATTTATTCAAGTCCAAATGGGATTTAGCCAGTATGCATACCTCTCATACAGAGTCCCTATTCAAGAATGGAATCTGGTTCCCTAGGAGAGATTCAGGTTTCCAGATCTGGCTACAGTGTGGGCTTCCTGCATCTTATGTTCTGGTTACAGGTGCTTTAGCCTCATTAGGATTGCTTGCCTCTCGGACTTTGGAAACTGATCTTGGAAAATGGATTTTACATTACTGAATGCTGTAACTATACAAGTTAAAGCATACAAGTAGTGTGTACATGGTCCCTTTTTAACCCACTACATAGAAAGATTATTTTCTAGCTGGTTTTACAAATATTTTCTTTTTTTTTTTACATGCAAATGCTGCTATGCCATTTCAGATTGCCTCACAGATAAAAAGCCATTTTATTTTTCATTGCCAAGCTGTACTTCTGGGTGGTAAACAGTATTCAAATTCACATTTGATTTAACTACTTTGTGCTATTGATACCCAGATATTTGGGGGATTTTATAAGAGGAATCAATGTATCCTCAATTACCTAGATAAGTTGAAATGATGGCACTGAAAACTATTGGTGGTGCTGGTGATTTTTGCACATTTGAAGGAAGGTTCATTGTTTGGGGTTTGGCTAGCTGGGATCTATGAGGGCTTTTGGTGGGGCTTTTGGAGCTCGCTACAAAAAGGACTGTATATCCTCTTCATTGATGGCCTTCCACAGTACACAGCCTGGTAATTTACCTGTTGGTCTAGCTGTTGCTTCAACCTTTTATTCTCTGTTTGTGACTGTGCCAAAGCTTTCCTCACAGCCCTCAGTTGCTGTTGAAATAAAATGGCCTCTTGTTTGGCCATCATCTTGGATTTCAGACTCTCTTTTTTGTTTTGAATGGCTTCCTGTGAATGCAAAGGATGTGAAGTTGCAAACTGAAGACACAACCCTTTTTTTTTTTTTTTTTTGCACAATTCTGGGCTATTAAGCAGCCAGATCTGCCACAACACAGACTGGGACTTACAGTATGGGAGGAAAGATATGTGGAGTGTGCCCACATATACAGGATTCCTTTTATATTTAAAGAACTTGTTAATATTAAAGTTAAAACTTGCGGGAGATCCTGATGCCTCACTACCTGTGAAGGATCACCGGCTTGATAACTGCATACATTGGGCCTGACACTTTATACTCCAAAGATCTCAGGGCAATGTTTTTTTTTCCCTTGCCCCATGCCAGACAGATTCAGCTGAGACTGTGCGACTGGCCTACAGTATGAGAGTGTCATGGCTGAGTAGGGATTTTGAATCTAGATCTCCCCACTCTTAGTCTAACACCAACCACTACACCACACAGGTTCTCAGTTAAAGTCATGATTTTCTGTTGACTAAGATATGAATTGAGTGTATTCCAATTCATAAGGACGCAAATAACTTTCATCCCTCCTGCATCCTCTATAACCTAAGAAAATGTACCATCCTTCTGCGCCCATGATAGAATGGTTATTTTAACAGAGAGGGCTTTGTGGGATCTCACCTTCTCCACTGCTCTCAGTGCGGCAGACAACTGTGCTTTTTGGGCTGTCTCCTTCCAGCAATTCATAGCCTTCAGTTTGCACACCAGTTCCCCTAACCGGCAGTTTTCATCCCGTAATCCTTGCAGTTGCCCCTGCTAACAGAAGCAGATAATCCCTTTCATGGTGTATGCATCTCTCAAACAGCTGTTTCTGCAGTTTTAGCTATTTCAGTTTATCAATCCCTATCTTATCTAGATAGAGGGCACAATCCTAATAAATTTTCCAGCAGTGACATAGCTGTGCCAATGGGGCATATGCTGCACCTTGCAGTGGAGTAGTAGTCACAGAGGCCTCTGCCTAAGGGAATGTTTGTTCCCTTACCCTGGGGCTGCACTGTCCATACCCTGGGGCTGAAAAATTGGTTAGGATTGTACCCTGAATGTCAATTTATCCAATCTGTCACAGAATCTAAGAGTTGTTAGCTAGTTTCCATCCTCCACCAGCACAGAGCTAGCCATAGATCAACCTACAGAAACCAGACTTTATTCTGCCATAAGCATAGAGCAATACACTCTCCTAAGATGCTTATAAGCTAATGCTCTATTATAGAGCATTCGCTTTACAGCTTCTCTATGTGGATTTGGCAGGAGTTCAGCTCCCCCAATAGCTTAGTCTTCAGTAAGCTGGGCTCTTCTTCACTTAAGTGCATTCCCTGTTCGGATTTCAACTTATTCTTGCCAGCAATTCCAGAACTCAAAACTCTCCTCTACTTTGATATTCATGACACAGCAAGTAAGTAAATGAATGTCTTCGTTTGCACTAAATGTTTCCTAGTATTTAGTTTGTACTTTTTATGAACATGATTGTACTGCCAGAGTCAATAGAATCCTCATTCCTCCTGACTGTAGTATCCTGACATTGCAACGTCAAACAGTTATCAACTAATTAGCTTCCCTTTTCACTCAAACTCTCATATCCCCTGTGCTTCTGCTAGAAAAAGTCTTGAGGTGCCTCTCATATGGTCTGTACATATTTTACAAAACACAAATCTTGTGATCTCCCTTGGAAAAATGTGCTGCAAGGCTCTTGGGCATGAGCATGTCATTCTGCATTTGGGCAAGTTAAATTGTGGCGGTAACTTCATAGAGTCAACTGAATTAATGAGATGTCAGTGCCTCATTGGATGCATTATTCAATATCATCTCTGCCTTCCTAACTTCCTAGATTATTTATTTTTCCCATATGGAGCACTTACAAATCAACTAGATGGTAGTGTGAAAAATAAATTTCCCTAAAGAATGTAGGAGAGCAAATTTTTCACACTGCATCTTTAAATGTCACTGGACACTTATTTTCTAGAGCATATGTTTAAATTCAAATGGCTTCCCCACTCCAGCTTACTTGAGACATATGTTGCTTGAATGCAAGGTTATCTCTAGTGGAGCCAAACTTCTTCTTCAAGTCAATCATTTTGTCCACCCCTTCTCTTCTCACTTCACTAATGATCTCAAACATGTGTCGACTCATGCTGAGGCGATATTCATCCAGCTTGCCCTGCAGCCACAACCAGAGGCCCCCAATGCTTTCATGGTTGAAAATGCATGACTTTAAGGAAGGCATACAATTCCATAGGAGTTTCCAGATTTAAATCGAAATAGGAAATCATTTTAAAGATTATGCATGAAAATAAAAATGCTAACCCATATTTTGTGAGTGCTCTGTCAACTACCACCCTCCATGTAAGACAAAGATTTAAAGGAGACAGTGAAATTGACAGAGATTTCTTGAAGGAACCTCATTGTTACTCAGCCAAGTCAATTTCACCACACAGACGTCAAACTTGATTGCTTGTGTGTTTTGATTTTTGGTACAATGTGTACAGCAACCCTGGAAAAGAGAATAGTGCACAGCCATAAAAACATTACTGAAAGTAAACAAGGAGAAGATTATGAGAACATAAGAAGAGCCCTGCTGGATCAGGCCAATGGCCCATCTAGTCCAGCTTCCTGTATCTCACAGTGGCCCACCAGGTGCCTAAGGGAGCTCAATAGACAACAAGATGCTTGCATCCTGTTGCCACTCCCTTGCACCTGGCATTCTGAAGTAGCCTACTATTAATGTAAGGAAGTTGCACCACCTATCATGGCATATAGCCCATGATGGACTTTTCTTCCAGAAATCTGTCCAGTCCCCTTTTAAAGGCATCTAGGCCAGATGCCATTACCAACTCCTGTGGCAAGGAGTTCCACAGCTGAATTACCCACTGGGTAAAAAAGTATTTCCTTTTATCTGTTTTAACTCTCCCAACGCTCAATTTCAGTGGATGTCCCCTGGTTCTGGTCTTGTGAGAGAGGGAAAAGAACATCCCTCTATCAACTGTATCCCTGCTGTGCATGATTTTGTATGTCTCAGTCATGTCCCCCCTCAGGTGCCTTTTTTCCAAGCTGACGAGCCCGAAAGACTGGTGCCATGATCAATCAATCAACAGTATTTATATACCACTTTTCAACAACAAAGTTCACAAAGCTGTTTACAAGCAAATAATAATAAAGTTAAATGGCTCCCTGTCCCAAAAGGGTTCACAATCTAAAAATGGGGCATGGAGCTTCATAGGCATTGGCTGTCTTATCTAAGTGCATAGAAGCATGCGTCCCTGTTTGAAGGCGAGTGGGAGGGGCGGTTTAAAAAAACAAGCAAGTAGAAGAAAGCTTTTAAAAACGGTATTCATATAGATGGTACAAGAATCACTAGCATTGCTAGTGCTATCATTCCAGCACTAGCAATGTCCAATGTGTGCTTAGGACAACCAGTACCAACAAGCCACAGCATTCCCTAAAATAGAAACTCACCATGTGTTAAAAGGCGCATTGCTGTTGCGCCTGGTGGTATCTCAAGCGCTTCTTCTATTTGTGACCAATTTTCCTCCGATCTCTCATTTTTTCTGCAGCCCTCTCTAAAAACCTGTTTTTAAGGATCCCTAAAGCCAGCTTTGGGGGCATGAATCATCCCTCCCTCCTGGTGCAAACACAGCTTCTTCTGTAAATGAAAGCAGTACTTTACAACCCAATAGTAGCTTGGAAGGTAAGTGGGTGAGAGGGGGCAATAGTAAGGAGACTGGAGTAGGGATCACAGTGCAGATACAGCATGGGTGGTGATATTTTGCCAGGCATTGGAGATTTAGTGAAAAGGTAGCAAAGGGGCGGGTAAGATGGTGCTACATCCATCATTAGCCAGAGTGCTTTATTCCTAGGGCTGATCTTGGTCTCAGGAGAATACTAAAGAAACAGAGCAAATGGTTTTCTTAAATGTACCCCCTTGTCCACTACAATCCATGATGAAGTTTTTGACCTTTAAAGCCCTTCACGGTTCAGGCCCAGGTTACCTGAGGGACCTCCTTCACCCACACATTCAGGCCCGCCCTCTTAGGTCATCTTCCTGCAAGTGCCGCCTTTCTCCCAAGTTAGGGGTTGGTGGCACAGGGGTGGGCCTTCTCAGTAGTGGCAGCACAATTACGGAACGCCCTAAGATCTTTCTCCTCTCTCACAGCATTTCGGCGTGGGCTCAAGACTTTTGTTTCGTCTGGAGTTTGTGGTTGACTCAAACTCCAGAACCTGCATTGTCAATATTTGCCTTCCTCCAATGATTTTTATTTCTTTTTACCCTGTTTATATTTTATTTTTAATTGCTTATTTTATTTTACTATTTTTATGTACTGGAATTTTTTTTTTCCCAATAATTGTAAGCCGCCTTGGGTGTCTGCCCTGGTGGAGGAAAAGCGGAGTAAAAATCTTTTAAGTAAATAACAACGAGAACTAATAACCCTAGCCTGCATTTTGCACTGCAGTGCCTCTTTTGCACATACTTTGAGTTGCAGACACATCAGAAATATGTTTTGCACCAGTGTTTCATAATCCTCTTGCACTTCTTTTCTGATCTTCTCTCTCAGGCTGCTCTGATCATCTCCTTGTAGATCAGCAAGCTTGGTTCTCAGAGCTGCTATTTCCATAATCATCTCATGACTCAGGTCTGCTACCTATCAATGGGAAGAAAATGCAGTAGAAGACTATTTACAAACCTATTTGCAACTCAAAAATCAAGTACTGTCCTTGGAGCCATGGAGACACACCTGAACAAATACAATAAAAATTGCTGCCACCCACCTGACTAAGACCCAATTCAGCATTTTCTCCTTTGACTCCTATTGCTTGCATTTCCTGAAATAGAATTAGAAAGCACTTTTCAACTACTACAGCCATTGGAAAAGTTGTATCAATATCTTTCTACGTCCAACTAGTACAACAGCATGCAAACAGTTTCCAGGCCTGAGCAATCAATGCAACACGCCAGCTCTTTGCCAACACAGAATCAAGAGTATGATAATACTTGTTCTTTTTGATAGAGTTGCTGATGTTGTTTCTGGAGCATATTTTCATAGAACATGGAGTAGGTCTCAAAGTTACTGCGTTCTCTGGCCATGATGTCACAACCCAGAGCTGTGAGGCATTTTTGTAAGTGATCTTTCCCAAAAGCAATCTGGAAAAAATAAAATTCAAAAATTTAAAACAAAGCCCATTTTCCTATGGCACACGAGGCTGATCTATTTGCTTCCAGTGCCTGTTCTGTAGTACCCAGGTGCTGGAGCTTGAAGATCCTAAGCCCTGCATCTCCACATAAAGAATCGGATGGCAGGAGAAGGAAAGACAAAGATGGCCCTGGAGAGCTTTCACTACTCAGGATGAATGGTCTAGAGCTCAATCACTTGAGTCAATATCCAACTTTAATCCTCGCCAGGATTGCTCTGGCATTTATTGTAAATAGCAAGACACACTCCTGGAATATGCGTATTAACGAAATTAAAAGGCAGTCTTCTAGGACAGATAGCTTCTTTTACATTTCGTAATACAGTGTAAACAAAACTATTGTTCTGGGTTGATTGCTTAGGGCCAGGCTCATCTTATCTGCCCTGATTTATGTGATTCAAAGTATATGACTTCATAAACCTTTCTTCCACTTCCTCCTTCCTTATATTAGAGAAGCTGCAAGAAAAGTCCAGACATTGTCCAAGAGTATTCAGAAGAAGTGTGCCTCCTACAGAATCCACAACACTCCTTCCCATAGCTCTAATTCGAATTTTTGTACAGCCCAACTGCAGTACAATTCATTACGGGCTTGAAAGGGTTCATGATATAACATGATACTTCTGCAAAGCTCGTTAAGGGCCCAGTCCTAAGCAAGGCAGCACTGGCGGGAAGCCCGTACTGCCATTGCTGATGTCACAAAACTGCTGTAAGGCACTTCTGCAGCCAGTGGTAAGGGCTGTAGAAGTGCCTTAAGGGCTTACAACTGGTGCCAGCCCAGAGCCAGGCACAGACCCAGTGGGCAGTAAGTTTCACCACCTTTCTGGGTAGGATGTAGGGCAGAAGTGGGCGGGGGAGAGGCGGAGCAGGGGTGGGACCAACGGTGGCCACCACTGGATCCTATACTCTGTGTCAGACCACATGATCTGACACAGAGGCCCTCAAGTCTGCACCAACAAAATAACCAGTGCAGACTTGAGAAGACCCATTGGCAGGCAGGCAGGTGGGCGGGCACCCTTACCCAGGAAAAGGGGACAAACTTCCCCTTTCTCCAAGGTGCATCCTATGGCTGCCACAGTGCCTGCAGGATGCAGTGGCAGCTGTTTTGCTACTGCTGTGCCTTCGGGGGCCAGGCACCATAGAATTGGGCTGCCTTTGTCTGCAACAAAGCAAACATGATTGATAATACAGTATAGTATAATTTATAATATAGTTAATTGGTTAATGGTTAATATACGGTAATTAAATATAGCTGTAAAGAAATCTATAGACTTTTTTCTAGCAAATATTTCAGCAGCATTTCTATAATCAATCAATCAATCAATCAATCAATCAATCAATCAATCGGTACTTATATACCGCTTTTCAACAATTCAATTTTAATTCAATTGCCTATCAAAATAGACTCAGTAAGGAATACAATATATGTACAGTACTTCTGCATCAGTTTCTTGGCTGTTTTCCATTAGCCTCTGTACAAATGACTCAACGATTTCTGGCCTTGTGACAGAGAAATTTTCTTGCATGCTATGATGCTTCCAGAGCTCTGAAAAAATAAGGAAAATATCCCCATCGGTAATTTTCAAAATAATCAAACACTGAAGCTATATCACTTTACATGGAAGCCTGTTTCACAGAAATTGTTGGGGTGGGGAGGCATTCTGTTTAAAATGCTCTGCCATCTCAGTGTCTCCATAAGGAAAGATGTTCCTGTGTAGAAATTCACCAAAGTGGGCTATTTTATCCATACCTCTCAAACTTAAGAAGCCACAAAACAAAACACGCCCAGAAACGGCAACCCCTGCTTCAGCAAGCACAACTAGCCTATTTTGCTGTGGAGATGGTGTTGATGCTGCTAATGTCATAGGGCTCTCACAGGTCCCTCAACTCCAGAACGTTTAGATTCTGAAGCCCCTGGGTTTTGCAGCTTCCTTTGCACATCTCCCCCCCCCCCCCCGGCTCTAATGTCCAGCAATGGGGGTGAGGAAGAGCTATTCACTGTTTTAAGGCCTTTCTCAAGAATTGAAGCTTGATCATTGCTTTCCACTCCGTGGGGGTTAGATATTATTTGACAGAGCGAGAACACATAAAACACCGAGAGAGCAGAGTGATAAGTCCCTGGGTCAAGAATATTGCCTTGCACGCCTTCGTCACTCATTTGTTCATCATCATTATATACATACTCCATTGATTGCTCTCTTGTTCTTTTCTGTCTTGTACAAGCCTTTTCAGCTACAGTTGCATCACACCTCCATCTACTTTAATAGTCTTTAGGTCTTCCTTTTCTCCTTTACAATTTCCCTTCAATTATATCTTGCATTAGTCTCTTATTTCTCAGTTTCGTTCTTAAAATTTCTAGGTTAAAATTTTCATTTCTGTCCAACTTACTTTGCATTGTATTTCTCCAGTACCATACTGCATATGCTCCCATTTCCTCTTCCAATTTACCATGAGAAAATGCTTCACATCCATATAGAGATGAGCTCCATTCTTCTGAGATGTCCAGCCTACCAAACTTACTCTTGCTATTCATTTCTGCTCTATATTCTGTATATACCCTGTATATTCTCCAGGGTCTTGCTTCCCAATGATTTAAATAGTTTAACACAGTACAAATATGCTTAGCATTACCTACCACTACCTACCTACAAGTAACCCAGCCAAAGATACACCCGAAGCATGTTCTTCATTAAAAGGATCAGAGCAATCAAACATATCCCTAAGCCACTTTAAAACGACTGAATCAAGAGTCTAGTCATCTGCTCCCTTAGCTCTAGGTCCAGCTCACAGAAGCAGGTCAGAAAACTTCTTTATCCCATCACCTGCCCCATTTGTTGTCTGCTGCAGTGCTGTAAAGAACATTCTGTCACATGCGTAATGTCTATAATGACCATTTATGGTGTGGGGATGGGTGTGCCACCTTGCAGACCACCATTATTTCTCATGCTCCTTCTGCCTTCACTTCTTTTCAAAGCTAAAATAGGCACAAAAGATGAAACCCGATACAAAACATAATGATTACCTGTAGGGAGGTTTCTTTCTTCTCGTGCTTTTTCAGATATAACTAGTGTCATCTCTTTGTTGATTTTCTTTTGCACATCATGAATCATATGTATCTCTAGACTTTCCAAGAGGTTTTGAAGCTAGAATTTAAAAACCAGAAAATAAGTTGCTCTTGTTTACTGCTGAGTGGTAATAAAGATGCAGTTAAGTTTCTTTTCCTTTTCCTTTTCTTTTGCAGAAGAGAAAGAAAAGATGAAAGGGACAAAACTCAAAGCGAAGCTTTTTTTGTTTTAATTATACCGCTACTAATATGAAAGAAAGTACGTTTTTAAACAGATTGCTTGTTTAATGGCAATCATGACATAGCATCAGGAGCAATAACAAAGGGCCAAGGATTGACCCTATTGTCGCAATTCCCTTTTGTGGTAAATAGTTTCTGTCTCCAAGGCCTGCACAATTTGTGGTCTCACAAGCTGTATATAGCCTTCAACATAGCCTCCTGTTCTTGCTACATATGTAAAGGTCAAAGGTAGATGGGACCCCAAACAGGTTAACTTTTAACTTTTTTAAATTATCTAGTATGTGGAAGAGGTCATGAAGTGGGCTAAAGTCATAGTAAAAGGATAGTAAAAGGGAGACTAGGATTCTGCTCGCAATGTGTGCTATTTTTAAAATGGAAAAGAAGTATCCACTGAAAGACTCCACAAGGTGGTTGTTTTTTTGGCTCCTCATATAAAATAGTACATATGCAGATGCTGTGATCAGGATCACAACCCTGGTGTAGGAAGGTACTAAAGCTCCTATTACCTGTCATGGTTTTGCCATGCTTTGCCACTCCCACCTCCATGCTATTTACTTTAACAACCCAAAACTGGAAGGACAACTCCCAGGGCCACATTTTGTTTGACCCCAGATCAGTAACCAATGCATAGCATCCACAATGGCAGAGCAGGAAGCTAATCCATCTTCACATGTTTGCTCATTTTTCCAGACCCAAAATGAAAATTTTTGAGGGGGAAGGGGGGGGGGTTATCCTGCCCTTCTTCATAAAGCAAGCCAACAAATCAATAAAAATAAAACCAATCACAATAAAACACAATCCAGAAAATTAAGTTCAATTAAAACGTTAAAAATTAACTCTTAACTAGAGTATGCAACTTGTCCCCTCAAACAGCCACGGTGCCAGAGGATTGGAGGATAGCCAATGTCACGCCAATCTTTAAAAAAGGAAGAAGGGGGGACCCTGGAAACTACAGGCCGGTCAGCCTAATGTCTGTTCTGGGTAAGATGGTGGAAAGCCTCATCAAAGATAAAATCCTAAAACATGTAGAGGAACAAGTGTTGCTGAAAGAAAGTCAGCATGGCTTCTGTATGAGTAAGTCTTACCTCACAAACCTTTTAGAATTCTTTGAAAAGGTCAACAGACACGTGGATGTGGGTGAACCTGTGGATATCATATATCTGGATTTTCAGAAGGTGTTTGACACAGTTCCCCACCAAAGGTTGCTGAGGAAACTTCACAGTCAGGGAATAAGAGGGCAGGTCCTCTTATGGATTCAGAACTGGTTGAGGGCCAGGAAACAGAGAGTGGGGGGTCAATGGGCAATTTTCACAATGGAGAGAGGTGAAAAGTGGAGTGCCCCAAGGATCTGTCTTGGGGCTGATGTTTTTCAACTGGTTCATAAATGACCTGGAGACTGGCATAAGTAGTGAGGTAGCCAAGTCTGCAGATGACACACAATGTTTCCGTGTGGTGAAAACTAGAAGGGATTGTGAAGAGCTCCAGAAGCATAGCTCAGGAGAGAGACCTTGGCGTGCTGGTGGACAACTCGATGAAGGTGTTGACCCAGTGTGCGGCAGCAATTAAGAAGGCCAGTTCCATACTTGGGGTACTTAAAAAAGGGGTTGAAAATAAAACAGCCAAAATTATTATACCATTGTACAAATCAATGGTAAGGCCACATCTAGAGTATTGCATACAGTTCTGTCACCACATCTCAAAAAGGACATAGTGGAGCTGGAAAAAGTGCAGAAGAGAGCGACAAAAATGATTACGGGGCTGGGGCATCTCCCTTATGAAGAAAGACTGCAGCGTTTGGGACTCTTCAATCTGGAAAAAAGGCACCTGAGGGGGGACATGATTGAGACATATGAAATTATGCACGAAAGGGATGGAGTCAATAGAGGGATGTTCTTTTCCCTCTCTCACAATACCAGAACCAGGGGGCATCCACTGAAATTGAGTGTTGGGAGAGTTAAAACAGATAAGAGGAAATACTTTTTTACCCAGCGGGTAATTAAGCTATGGAACTCCTTGCCACAGGAGGTGGTGATGGCATCTAGCCTAGATACCTTTAAAAGGGGACTGGACAGATTTCTGGAGGAAAAGTCCATCGTGGGCTATAGGCCATGATGGGTGGTGCAACCTCCTTACATTAATAGTAGGCTACTTCAGAATGCCAGGTGCAAGGGAGTGGCAACAGGATTCAAGCATCTTGTCTACTGAACTCCCTTAGGCACCTGGTGGGCCACTGTGAGATACAGGAAGCTGGACTAGGTGGGCCTTTGGCCTGATCCAGTGGGGCTCATGTTCTTATGTAAAGCAGCAGCATGAAATTAACTGACCAACAGAATAAAAAGCCTTCTGATACAAATACATCAGTGACAGTACCTAGATGTTTGGCACAGCGGCATGCCAGCAGAAGCAGCTCCTTCAAATACTGTATTATATGTTATACAGCTCCTACAAATACTGTATAAAAAATCTGGCAAGAGATGGATTTCTTATACAGAAGATACTTTTTCTCGGCATCCACAAATTTATCTTGTATTCGACTTTGTCTAGAAAGGTATGTTTTACCTGCCGTGATTTGATTTCAACTTCTGAAGCTTCTTTAGGGGGAAGTATACACTGGGTTGTAGTAACAAATCCTTCAAATTCTTCTTCTACACCCATTTGTCTGGCTATGGCTCTTAGAGCAGGGTAAAGAACTTCTACACTGTAAAAATGCAGAGATACATATATTATGCATGTTTCCCTCCTTCCTTTATTTCACATTAATGTCTCTCACCCCCCTCAGTATTATACATTTATTTTCATATCCCCTTCCCCAAGATTTTGCTACTGATTGTGGTAATGACTAACGTTAACAGGGTTCTGTTACACTGACTGTTCAACAGACAATTCAGTGAGGAACGCAACAAAGATCAGGTTCAAAAGCAGAATCTAAACCCAATTCTCACAAATGTCATCAGTAGGCATAGATAGGGGTGCTTGAAAATGTTATTTTCTTGCAGATTTCATTATTTGAAACATATTGTGTGTTTTAATTCTCATTCCAAATTCTCATTTTTATTGATTTAAGATGCTTTAAAAGTACTAGATAGGTGATATACATGATATAGTATCAGGAAATGCAGCCACAGTATTATTTCTAATTGGAAAAGTAGTCTATTTTAATTTTTGGAAAGTATCTTAAATACAAAAATGCAGTGCTTTGTGTTTTTATTCAAATATTTTAATCCCCAAAAAGTGGCATTTTGTGCTTTCATGCGTTTTTAACACGCAAAAAAACCCACCCCTAGGCATAGGTGCCTGAGATGCATGCAGATCACTCCGTCATGACCCTCTTCACAAAAAATCCTGACTCATAGAACCTTAGCATATCAGAGAGAAAGCCAGAACTCTTCTCCTTGAGCACCCACTCTTCTAGGTTGAGATAATGCTTCTATGAAAGAAAATTCAGAGCGCAATCCAAACTCATCAGGCACATTTGCATTTCCTTAGGAGTTGGGAAGGCCAGTGCATGGACTTTGACCCTCAGAGTCAGGGAGGATGGTGCACGTCTGTGCGCTGGCTTTTTCTGACTCCGAGAATGGTTCAAACATACTTTACGGTGTCCCTTGTGCTGGCCAAACTTTGCTGGCCTAACTGTGCGGCCTAACTCCAGGTTAGGATTGCACTCTTATGTCATATTTATATAGTATAATTTTTACAGGAATATAAACATGACATACATTAAAATCCACAGAACCATTCAAACATTTGGAGTAGAGAGTACAGCTGTCTGTGTGGTACCTATTCTGGCTAGCATGTGGGCCAATCGCTTCCTACCACAAAGTGCTTGAGGAGATTAAGTAGCGAGCAAAGCAATAATCTGCTTCTTCAACAAGAAGCCTGTCTCATCCTCCTGGGAGCTGCTTCTCCCACAATCTTCCACTACTGCCACGGAGGACTGACAGCAGCAGTAGCGAATTACATGCCAGGCTCTGACCTAGGGGAGAACAATACTACGAACACATCTACATTAAAGCTGTGTTAGAATTAACTCCCCTGCTGCTGTTTCACACAGTACTTTGTCTTCCAGGAATATCTCTACAGTGTTATAGAAGGTGACTGTAAATAAATGAGAAATACTCTGTACTGTGGTTGCCACTCCTTTTGTATGTAGGACAGAGGTAATGCATCTGCCCCCAGTTGCTGATATGGATCTTTATGCCCCAAGATCAGATTAACCATCAGCTGGTCAGATCCAGAGTGAACAACATTTTCTCTTTACTTCAGAGGATTCTTAACATCCTGAGATCAGCAGCTTTCATTCAGTGGATAAAAACTGAAGTCCTCAACTTGGAAAAATAATGAACTGTGAAATAACTTGGGCCCTAAATCTTCCTCAAAGCACCACCTCCATGATGCTGGCAGAACATTCCTCAAAATGACACTCTTTAGTCCCAGTTCAGCCAATTAAAAAGGCACATGAAGTGCAAGAGAGAGGACAAGGCTGAGCTCATATAGGATGGGAGCATTGAGTTACTAAGAGAAAATGAATGAGGCAAAAATTAAGGAAGAGATGGACTGTATTTCAAAAACAAGCTTGACCTGTATGATCTATTGCATTTGTACCCTGGAGGCTTGGCTCACCTCAAGCAAGCCTCTCAGTTGGAGTTAGCCAGCTCACAATATTGTTATAAAAATAGAATGGATAAAAAAATATGTAAGAATCACATGATATAAATATTTAACTAAGCTGTCATAGTGCCATGGGTCAGGGTGTGTCTGGTGCAGGGAGGTCCTAGCCTCTGAGTGTATCATGAGTGGAATATTGGGATATGGCACTCATTTTATAATGCAGGAAGCCCATAAAATGAAATAAAAAAGCATCTAGCATTTTATGTACTCTGTCATCTTTGTCACTGATCATTAGCACATTTACTGTAGCCCCTGATCTATAACCTTTTCACACCAGAGTGTAACATACCCATAAAGTGCAGAAAATTGTTTGTATAGAGGAACTGTGTTGATATCCTCCACTTTCAATTTAAGTCTTCCCCATTCCGCTTTTAACACTTCCAGTTGCTTCCACAGTATCAAGTAAGATCTCAGCAAGGCACAAGAAACCATTGAATCGGGCAACTCCAGCAGCACTTTTGATTGTATTTTTCCACTCATTTCCACTAGTGCTCCTGAACATTGCTGAAATTGGTATTGGAAAATGCATCGTCACATTGAGTTTTTAGGAACAGACTGTACAACCAGTGCATATTAACCAGAGCTGCAAATGGCAAACATTTTCGAAGGTCACATATGTAAAAAAGGTAGCAATGTTAAGAACAGTGAAAAGGTTTTTGGATTAAGTGTTGCGGTCTACACTTTTTGCAAAGAAAATAAGGGTGCAGTCCTAACCAACTTTCCAGTACTGACATGCTGTGCCAAAGGGTTTGGGGGGGGGGCACTCATGGAGGCATCCTCAAGGTAAGGGAATGTTTGTTTCCTTTCCTCAGAGCGGCACTGTCCTTACGCTGACACTGGAAAGTTGGTAAGGATTGTGCACTAAACCAAACCCTAAAAGAGATTGAAAGATAACTGCTAAAAACTAAAACCGAGAATTCAAAAGGTTAAAAACTAAAAATAAAGTTTATAAAATGAAATCAAAAAGCTATAGCTAAAATTAAGAACTAGAAAGCTCTGAGGAAACCAACCCATGAAAGTGGGTGAAACGTTCAGGGCGTATTCCTAACCTGGAGTTAGGCTGGCACAGTTAGGCCAGCAAAGTTTGGCTGGCACAAGGACCACCATAAAGCGTGTTTGGATCTTTCTTGGAGGATGCCATACATCTGTGTGCTGGTGTCTCTGACTCCAAGAATGGTCCAAACATACTTTATGGTGTCCCTTATGCTGGCCAAATTTTGCTGGCCTAACTGTGCCGGCCTAACTCCAGGTTAGGATTGCGCCCTCAGTGTTCAGTTTTTAGTCTTCAGCTTTTAGCTTTTTAGTTGTTAGCTTTCTAGTTCTTCGTTTTTTAGCTTTTTGTTTTAGCTTTACCGTCTAGATTTAGTTTTTTAGTGTTTAACCTTTTCAATTCTCAGTTTTAGCTTTCAGTGTTTAGCTTCCAGTCTTTTTTAGGGTTTGGTTTAGTTTCTTTGCAAAAAACGTTGACCCTGGCAGTTAACCTGAAAACCTGTTCAGTGTTTTACCATGGATTCTAGTCATGCGAATGCAGCAGTAGCCATTTTGCTACTGCTGATCCTCCGGGGGCCGGGTAGCTCAGGATTGGGCTGCCCAGAATGAACATAATCTTAACGTGGAACTTCGTCTAGCTTTAACAAACTTCCTGCATTTCTTTTATTTTACCTGTTCATTGTGCTCATCCAGAACTTTGCGATTACTCCAGCCTACATCCTCAGTGACAAACTGCATCCCAACTAGTTCCCCATGAGCAGCTTTTCGATCCTCAGCATTCAAACCACACAGACACAACTAGAAAGGATGAGAAATCCTGAGTATTCTTGAGGCGCCTTCAGAAAATAACCAAAGCAATTAGAAATTCAAGAGGTCAAGTCTAGTAGAGGGAAATTAAATTTGTTGGAAGCCTTTTGGCACAGATGGTATCAAGACAAAGAAATATTTTTTCCTGTTCAACAGGCAAGGTCAATTATTTAGATTTGGGGATGCTGTGGGATACACCAGATAACTTCACTTTATTTTTGCATTCACAACGTGCAACTATTTTATTGTTCACACTTTTGTACCATCCTTCCTCCAAGGAGCTGAGGGTTGTATACATAACCCTTTGAATGGTAGTATTCAAAGTCCTCCTTGGACACTGAAGCCACTGTTAAGTGTTTGCAGGTGCGGGGACTGGGGAGGGGGGTGCAATCTATCGCTAACTGGAAATGACCTCCGACAGCAAAATGGAGTTCACTGCATCAAAGAATGGCACAGGGTGGCACAGGGGACTGCAAGCCTCCAGGACCCTCTGGAAGGCTTCACACAGCACCCAGATACATTTTAATGCCCCTAGGTCCCCACACTACCGCGATCACAGCAGCACCATCGGGGTACCCATTCCTGGGCCACTCCCCTTAAGAGGGAATGCCTTTTTTCTCTTTCAATGGAGGGTTGTGACCCACCACTTTGAATCCCACTGGTATATAATGTATAATTCCTCCCTTCCCTTCTTTTTTCCTCACAACAATCCTATGACAGCCCAGTTTCCTGTCACCCAGGAAGGTCATCCAAAAATACAAACGTGAAGTAAAAATATTATACCTGCATATTGTAAGTTATGGGATTCAGGTTGTTGATTGTGATTGGAAATGGACCTCTGTCTGCTAGGAACGTTCTCCAAGGAAACAGCATCAATGCCTAAAGCAAAAGTTGGCTATTCATAAATTTAACATTGAATGATACAAAAGTCTATTTAATTTTTCAAAATGCATATCCTGCGCCATTCTTGCAAATGCAACCCAAGATTGCTTACACACACACACACACACACACACACACACACACACACACACACACA
>JAJKFI010000049.1:7060382-7071673 GCA_029204185.1 Lerista edwardsae | reverse complement strand
CACCACACCACACCACACCACACCACACCACACCACACCACACCACAGCATAGCAACTTTGGAAAGCATTGAATAGCTGTGAAATCCAGCAGAAATAAACCAGCACAGGAAATATACCATAACATAGCAATTTGAGGAACAGAATTGAACATAGCATTGAACTGATTTGGGAAAAAACCCTCAGATTGAAATTATAGGAAAAACAAAACAGGTTTTACCCTGCATAAAATAAGTCAGGAAGTAAAATCATTAGCACTTTAAAAACTTCCAAAAATACATGAAGAAACAATTTAAAGCAGCTTATCATCTCTGTAATACAAAGTCTTAAGAAAACTTAAGATCAGAAAAGCTAGGGGCTGATCAGAAAAGCTAGGGGCTGAGCTCAGACCAATATAAACAATGGAGATAAAAGGGAATGTAATTTAAAGCTTGGAAACTGTCTGCAAGCATAAAAGAGATCCACAGAAACTTTGCAGACAATCAACTGGCAGTTGACACCCTGAACTGCCTTGACCCCTAACTGACCCTGAGATATGAAGAGGAGTCCATTTACAGCTCATTTATTGGTAAATATTTATCATCTGATAGCTGAGTATCTACAGTAGTTCCCTTTGAGTTATCGGCCCTTTGCTGCCAAGAGGTGGAAGTTAAGAATAAACCTGCTGCAGTCTTGCAATTGTTTTCAATAAAGTTCTGATTTTTATTATAAAATATTCTGCATCAACCCGATTGTCTCAATGTCTTATTTTTGTGTGGGTAAGAAACCCTATAGCTGAAGCTTCCAATGTATGGCCCATGGTGGGCCTGCATAATACTCTTGGGTGCAGCAGTGGCAAAGCCTTACTGTTTTGCAAAGAAGCTTTCTTTTGTCATGCCCAATCTTTGCAGAACCTTGAGCCAGGTAGCCACTTCCCCCCCAGAAATAGGAGCCT
Source organism: Lerista edwardsae (assembly GCA_029204185.1). Lineage (NCBI taxonomy): Eukaryota > Metazoa > Chordata > Lepidosauria > Squamata > Scincidae > Lerista > Lerista edwardsae. Next base: position 7,070,741 of record JAJKFI010000049.1, on the reverse strand, counting down.
TTTGGGGTAATGTGCAGCAGAATCAACTACCTGGTACAAGGCTCTCTGCAAAGATCAGGCACCACAAAAGGAGATCGTGGCATGGAACAGTAAGACTATGCCACTGTCACACCCGAGATTGTTATGAAGGCAGCCCCTGCCCTAGAGCAAGGAGCACCTCCAAGCTGCAGACCTCCTCCTTTAAGAAAAGTTCTCCATCCAGAGCAGGTTGAACACCCGCCCCCACATCAGCTAAATATATATCCAAAGGTCTGATCAGGACTGTGTCTCAGTTTTTTTTTCCCCCAGCCAGTCCCAGATATCCAGATATTTGACAACAATCAGAGTTTACACTGCTTTCCTCAGATGCATGGGAAAAAAGAGAGATGGAGCTGGCTGTCATCAACATATTGGTGATTCCTCAACACAAGGCTCTGGTTCATTTCAGCCTCTCGATTTATGTTGATGAAACATGGGGGACAAAATGGATGACACCCCAAAGATGGGGAACAAGATGGATAGTACCCCAAAGGCCAAAATGCAGCTATTTCTTTAAAAGCCCATTGTTTACTCACTCGGTGACCATGTGGATCCAGTGGCTGGGGAAGCTGGAACTGGGAAGCAAATACACTTCTCACAATGGAGTTACTCATGGGAGGCAATCCATGGTACATGAGGGCTGTAACACTCTGATAGGCAGATATATTCCCAGAAGACAAAAATGATTCTCTGAAGGGATTAAAAAAAAACCTCAACCAAACAAAAAGCAATTTAAAAAGGCAAATTCAATTTTATTCTGATTTTCAAAACAACTCTGTAAATCCATATTTTAGAAGAATTATGACATTCTTTGCCTGAAAATCACACAGGTTTTATGCTTCAGGCTGATATACTGCTTCTCTGCTAGAGATGAACAGAGCAATCAATCTCTCCCCAACTGAAGCAGAACCATCTCCTTGATAAATGTGTTCCACATGAATACCCACCAGTGGAATTTCTGTGAAATGAAATATATCTTTCTGCCAAAAATAGCTCCTATTTGATTTGTGAGGGGAGATACTTGTATTACTAACTGCTATCAATTTAACTGGCAGGACTTCTTTCTCCAAAGGTTAGGAACTGTAGTTTGATGAGAGTGCTGAAAATTGTGTTAGAAACTCCTCCCTCATAAAACAATTTCCATTATTCCCTGGGGAGAGGGAATGTCTGCAAGACAAGTTTGAATTTGTAGTGCAGGTGTAGCCTTGGGCCTCTATAACAATTGATGTGGATTCATTTTTAATTGAGCAATTTGATTTTCAGCAGCACTGACAAGTCTCTCCAAACCCACAGCACTTTTCTGTATGCTTCTCAAAGGTTCTTATCCAAGTGCTCTCTTTCTCCCTCACACATCTGAAATTCACCCATGTCACCACATGGGTGGTAGGGAAATTCTCCCACCAAATTGTAAACTAGAACCCCTAATTATAATGTGCAGAGTAACTCTAAAAGATATACATTGTCAACTGCCTGCAGCAACGGATTGCATTGCTGCCTTCCCCTAGCCACCACAAGCAGTCACCCAGTTCTCAAACTCTCAAGCAGTTTGAGAACCCCTACCCTACACCATTCGAAAGGGTTCACCAACTGTCAGGAACAGCCATTCAGGGTCACCAGAGCTGCAAGGGACAGAGGGAGACAGGAAAACCCTTTTCCACTGGTATAAGTCAACCCACAGCAGTTGAGACTCCCAGTTCATGTTTTTTGTGACAAACATGGCACTGAACACAATCTGAAAAACGCATTATTTCATAACAGAAATATTTTGTTCAATCACTGTTCAAAAAATCTGGTTCTCCAATGTATTTATTGAATAGAAGAATGTCTCTTCCCTTTATAAGAAACTTCAAAGGAGCTTCGGTAAAAAAATACTGAAACTTGAAAAACATGTTCTCTGCAAAGGTGAAGACAAAACATGAAGGATAAGCACTCTGGCAGTTCTACTATTGTTATGTTTTGGAGTTTCAGGCTGACAGGAGATGTTCCAAACTTTTCAGTAAGAGGGCCATATCCAGTAGTGTCATCCGGCAACGAGCTGCCGGAACGCTAGGCGGGACTTACCGCTTGATCGACAAGCTGTCTGTGACATGTCGCTGCCTGCCCGCCCGCTGTGCGGGCTCCCTCTGGTTGGCGCACCCCTCCGCTGCTTGCCCAGGCACCCGGCATGCCCCCCAGGCAAGCGGGCACCCCCTCCGAAGCCAGGGCAGCCAATCAGGCGGTAAGTCCCGCCTAGCGTTCTGGCAGTCCGTTGCCAGATGACACCGCTGGCCGTATCATATATTTTACACATTCTCACTATACACCCCCCCCAAAAATCAGTTTTGTTTATAAATGAATGAAATTTAAATGAATGAATAATTTTTACTTGGATTTTTTTTTTTTTTGTAATCAGCATGAAATGATTCAGAACAAAGGAGAAATGTGACAATTACAAAGAAACAGTGCTGTGCTTTAACTGAGAAATGATACATAATGTGTAAAAATATCAAGGAGAAAAGTTGCTGCAGGCCAGCTAAAATCTTGTGGCAGGCCAGATTTCTACTATACCCCCCAGGCCGTAGTTTGGAGACCCTTGTTCTATACAGACATAGTTGACTTTTCCCCAACTATTTTTTTAATCCAAAACAGCCGGGGGGATGGGATGGGACAGGACCTACAAGCTGAAACTTTATGGAAACTTAATGGAGAAGAGGGATTGCTTAACCCATTTTTACACTCCATTGCACCCCCCCCTCTTCAAGCTGCTTTTGGTTTCCTGTATCTTTTCCTTCACCACATAGAAAAGCAGCTGGGGGTGATGCAATTCTGAGAAATCTGAGTGCAGAAACACGCAGATTGCAGAAACAACCAATGGGAGAAGGGTTCAGCATTCTCCGCTTCCCACTATTCTTCTGCTTAAACTCAGGTCCTCCTGAGACTGTGTTTGGTTTTTTTTTAAATGTTCCCTGCAAATGTATGCCGTGTTTCATTTAAGCCTTAAAGACTTCATTCTTTGTAGTTGTTCCTTGCCACATTTCTCTAACTCGTATCCATATCCTTATTACTGAACCATTCTAAACCCCAGTCAGCATTACCCAAGTTTACCTGTGAGCTAGAATATGAAGTGATGAGCACCTCCCTGGCCTCTTACCTCATGGAATGTCTCACAGCGGCATCAAACTGCAGAAACAACACTTCTCTGTGCAGGGTCAGCATCTGGGCAATTTTACTTGGATCGGAAGGATTATGAAGGCTGTCTACCTTTTTCTGTAGTTCTTGGAGCTCCATTCCTGGAACCGCAAGTAGAGCGATGATCAGACAGTGCCAGAGAAGATGGGCATTTATTTCAACCTCTGAATTGTATGCAAGGACTTTTCCCAATTCATATCAATGCAAAGATCTTGAAACTGAGGAAAGGCAAGCAGGGTGGAGCAGTTTGCCTGAGGCTGATGTGATCTGTGGCTGCCCTTGGGACTGTATGAGCTCAGCTCCTCCACGCACAAGGATGGTGAGAAATCGGATGAGGCAGATCAGCTTTGCCCTGCTGGATTTGCACAGGGTGCTGCTGCACTTTTTGTGCTCATGCATGTCATTTTCAAACACAGCGTTCCTTCCTGCTAAAGTAGACTTTAAAAAGCTGGCTTTTGTCTCAATGGTCTCCAGAGCAAGAAACTTCTCCCCCCCCCACCCACCCACCCACACACACACATAACTGTCAGGTTATGCTTCACTGGAAGTGTGGGTGAACACGCGTTCTCAAATTCTCATGTGGTCTCTGTGCAGCTATGTGCAATTCTCATGAAGTTTCTGGGCAGGAGGTGTGGACTGATGGTTGAGCTGCTAGTACTATCTGAAGCTAGGCAAGAGAACTGACAGAGTCACTGTGGAGCTGATTAGCCAGTGTGGGAATGTGTGAGACAGAGGCGTCGCGACCATAGGGTGCAGTATAAAAATGAGAACTTGGAATGAGAATGTAGAATGAAAACACATAACACCACAATTAGCTATTTTAATCAAGAAATTTTGGAAAAAAAATATCACCAAAAAACACACCTATTGGAAAACAGCTGAGAAATAACCCAATTTACTGCTGCATTCTTAGGAAAGCAGCAGGCTCTGGTGTCACAATGACAGCACCTCCGGCCATGGCATCACCTCCGGTGGGTCCCAGACAGATGGTCATTCTAAAAAGTGGGTCCCAGTGCTAAATAGTTTGAGAACCATTGAGCTAGAGCATAGAGGCTGAGCATCAACACACATTTTTCTCTTTTGAAACAGCTCTGCATATTCTTTTGAACACAATCCTAAAGTTTATCACCATTCCTCATTCCAAAGAGAATGCTTTAGTGCTACTAACCGATCTGTTCAGTCCCTCCCCAGTCTGCAGTGAGATGCTCTGGAGAACACTGGTAATCCAAACAGCTTGGTGCATTTCCTAGCTGAGCAAAGGTGAAAATGTATCCAATAATATCATGAAAAGCTGCCACAATTTGCAGCATCTGCCTGAGGGCTCTATAGCCAGTCTATGGAGAAAAGGAAGACACAAAAAAAGATTGAAAAATAGGTACAAATATTCAGCAGGTGTTTGAATCAGCCAACTGAAAGAAGCAGCAGCCACCATTTGCAATCATGTTGTCAGTTTTAAAGTCTTCCACCTAGTTGATGAGCTACTAAGCTGCCTCCCACCATCTTCTCCATATATGCAGGAAACAGTTCCTTCTAGCCGATCTATGAGAGACTGGCTGGCATCACCTGGGCAGGCTGGCGCAAAGCGTGGGAGAGGGTGGCAGGAGGATGGAATGGAGGCTAGGGGGGGGGTTGGGGGGTGGGCGGACAGGGAGGTGGATCAGGACCAAGAGAGGGGTGGGACCAGCAGTGCAGGCCAGATCCTAACCTCCATCCCTGATTTTACCAGCGTTACATGGGCTGCTCAGATTTGTGCCTGCAAAATCATAGGCCCAGATCCAAGTAGCCCCGTAGGGTGGGCTGGCGCACAACATGGAGTAAAGGGACAAAATTCCCCTTACTCTGAGTTGCGCTCCAGCTGCACCTACCTTATGGTGTATACAGTGATGTCATCCGGGCACGCCAGGAACCGGAACGCCCGGATGATTGGCAGCGCCTCAAATCGCTCCATTTCAGAGCGATTCAGATGTGCGGGAGGGCGGGAGGGCCCAGGAGCAGCTCGCCCGTCCTCGGGAGAGGCGGCGCAGCCCGGGCCCGTCTGCAGAACTAGCGGAACGGCGTACCAGGCCGTTCCGCCAGGATGACACCGCTGGGTGTATACAGCGCAAGCAACCCAGCCTGCCTGTCCCAGCACAAATTAGGATTGTGCCCTTAATTTTTTTTCCACACAAGGGCCACCCTCTTGGTCTTGGTTCCCTTCTTGGGTACCAAAATGAGGAGTTTTTGACTCTACAAACTATTAACTTTCAATAATAAGGTACTAGATTTCCAAAGGAGACACAAAAGAGGCACAAAAGAAACCAGTACCAGATACATGTACAAGTGTGCCCCAGTATCCACTGATTCGGTATCCACAGATATCAATGGGTACTGGAATACCCCAGCAAATACTGGGGCATGACTGTAAAGTTTGACTACTGAGAATGTTTTTGAACACTGCAAATAGACTAACCTTCTCTGGCAATGTTTTAAATACAATTAGCACTTCTGAAGGATGAGGGATGAACCACAGATTCAAGAAGGATCGTCCATCAACGGACATCAAGCAACGGGGTCTTGGCTGGAATGACCTGAGTAGTTATAGGAAGAAGCTGAATTTTATTTCTTGAACAAAACCACCAAAATACTATATGGCACCTGAGGGCATGTTTATAAATGCAAAGTGGTTTCTCATTTGCCACACACAGTACATATAATACAGGCAAAAGAAATATATTCCCCAAAATTTTCCCCATTATTGTAGTGGGTCCAGTAAGGGGCTGAGAGTATCTGATATTATAACATTGTGGAACCTAAGTAATATGTAACCTATAGGTAGATAGGAAGGAAGGAAGGAAGAAAGGAAGGAAGGAAGGAAGGAAGAAGTAGATGTGAAAATACCTCTTCTTCAAATCCTAAAGAGCTACTGCTGGTCAGACCTGACAATACTGAACCAAGTGAGTCAATAGTTTGATGCAGGGTGAGGCAGCTGAGCTTCATGTGTAGAGGTGTAATATTTGGAAAATATGTGAATAAAGCCTGTAACAGAAGTCCTCCTGGTCAGGAAATCCTTAATGCAGTCACTAAGTTTTCACCCATTCTGAATGGAGTGACACTTCCCCCGCAAGAACAGGCATGCAGTCTGGGTGTGCTCCTGGACTCTCAGCTGCCTCTGAGAACCAGGTAGCAGCTGTGGCTAGGAGTGCTTTTGCCCAGCTTCAATTGGTCTCCAACTACGACCATACTTGAGCCATTCTGACCTGGCCACGGTGGTCCAGGCATTAATGTTTTCAAGGCTGAACTACTGTAACTTGTTGTATGTAGAGTTTCCCTTGAGAATAGTTCAGAAGCTACAGTTAGTACAAAATATATCAGCCCAGGTGGTTATAGGGGCTAGATGGTTTGACTTAGTAGGACCACTTCTTCAGCAGCTGCAGTGGCTGCCCATTCACTTCTGATCTCAACTTAAGATGATGTTTCTGACCTTCAAGGCCCTTCATGACCTAGGCCCAGCCTACCTAAAGGACTGCCTTCTCCCATACATACCAGTTCGCCCTCCTGGATCATCTAAAGGGGCTCTCCTTCAAGTGCCCTCTCTGTCCCAAGTTAAAGGGATGGCAGCTTGGGGACGAGCCTTCTCTGTAACAGCTCCACAAATATGGAATTTCCTCCCAGAAGAATTAAGAACCACACACTCCCTCATGGCCTTTCGGAGAGGGCTCAAGTCATACCTATTTCATCTGGCCTTTGGATGATTGTTGGCTGTTTACCCTCTACTCTGTCCTTCTGGTATATTGTCTTAGTTGTTCGCTCCCCTGGCCGATTGACACTTCCCCTGCAATTTTTTTCCCTCACCTTCCAAATTGACCTGTTATGGAGAATTGGGTCTAGTTTTCATTCTTGTACACTCTCTGTGTTCCTGTTAATGTTCCATGTTGTTGTTATGTTAATGTGTTTTTACTTATTGTGGCTTCATTGCAACTGAATGTACGTCAAAAACCAGAAAGAAACCAACACTTGGCTAGTTGTAGTGATCCCATTCTATCCAGGGATGCCTGGATAGATGGGATAGATCCCATCTATCTATTTGCAACCATATCGTACAAAACTCTAGAAAATAGAAACTCCTCCTTAAAGCAATGACCCACCTGGGATCCTCCTCAAGTGTTCCTTTTAATTCTTTTTCTCCTTTCTTCTCATGTGGCAGCCCCATAATGAAATACTTCTCTCTCACGCTGGGGAAGTCTCCTAACAGAGCTTTTATGCTGTTGTAATAAGCAGTGATCTGACATCGAAGTGAGTACTGCGACATACGATGATTCATCCTGAGTTACACCAAAAATTATAAACAAGAAGATACTATATACTATAGCTCAATGGTTCCCAAACCTTTTAGTACCAGGACCCACTTTTTAGAATGACAATCTGTCCCGGAAGTGTCGTCATTGTAACGCCAGAGCCTGCTGCTTTCCTGAGAATGCAGCAATAGGTTGAGTTATTTCTCAGTCATTTTCCAATTACAAAGCGAATCAGAAAGGAAAAAAAAGCCTATTTACAACCTTGACACAAGCAGAACAACCACACACCTCTCCCTCTTTCCAGCATCCCATCTTAACCATATTTTCAATATTGCTGCTCTAGGTGCTTCGCTACCCGCCAGAAATTGGCTCGCGACCCACTGGTGAGTCCCATAGTTTGGGAACCACTGCTATAGTAATATCCAAGTTAAAAACCTGCTTTATCATTTTCTTTCAGTAAAGCAATAAAGGCAATGAACATTGGCAAAGAAAGAACTATGGTTTCTCAGAGTTGCCATGTGGAAAATACGGATTATGTAAAATAGTTGTGATGAATATTGATAGTGTTCTTTGAATACAGGTATCAATCAGCATTTCTCATGGTTCCATTTTTAAGTTGCAAAACATAGTCATATGATTCGTTCAAATAACAGGGAATATGTTTTCATGTACTGCACTGTTTTGAGCTGCAGTATCTGTTCATGCTTGAATGTTTCCTTGAGCACTGTTGTAGGTTTGCAGCAGCAAGAGAACATGAGGTTGGATCCAGAAGAAATGTCCCAGGTGAAAGCATCTGGAGTTCTGGAGGGTTCAAGTACTACCAAGTTGTTCCCTCTACCTTGTAGTCTGAACTCCCAGGGATTGCTTCCCCCTATTAATCCCCATTTGCTCCCATCACATAAAAGGGGAATCTGTCTGACTGCGCTTGCAGCCATTTACCTTCTAGATCAGTGGTTCCCAAAGACTTTGGGACTAATGTAAGTTGCTGGGGGAGGGGGATGGAGCAGGGGCGGCTGCCCCAATGGCGCCACATCAATCATGGCACCACAGGCACCCAGGGGCTTGTCCCCTTACCTGGAAGTGTGCTTTTGAGCACAAATAAGGGCTTTTGCTGCGTTGGGGGGAACTGCAGAGGGGGCTGTTCCCCAATCTTACAGGAGGCCCCCATGACCACCAGGCCCCCTTGACCACCCAGGAAAAGCCCCGGGTGCTTGCGGCACTGCGATCACTACAGCACCATCAGGGCACCCATTACTGGGCCACTCCTCTTAGGGGAGGTGTGGGACCACTGTTTTAGATTATTATATTAATGTATATGCAGCCTATATCAACTAATACTGAAGTTTTGAGATGTTCATTTCTCCAAGTGAGCATTTAGCATTCTAATGGTGTGTTTTTGACTTGGACATATTGTCTATGTTATTTAGGATATTATTTTATCCTAAATAAATGGCTGAGCTGTTAATTACAGCCCTATTCTATAGACAAGTATTTGTTTCTGGTTGCTAAAGCAAGTCCTTTTGCAGCATTTTTGGACAAGAGAACAGCTATGGAGCTGTTCCATATACATTGTGAATGGGAGTTACTTTTCCTATCTCAATGAAACAAAATTCATACAAGTGACTTGGGGAAACAAGCTGTATATATTTGATGTACTTACTTATGGCAGTAGTCAACAATGACTTCCTTTTTTACTTTGTCGACCTCATCCTATAGTGAATTAAACCAATAGTTATTTGCATAAAATGTCCACAATAGTGTACAAAATAAAGATGTATTTTTAGTTTATATAACAAACGCTTTACTAGAAAGTTGCACACAGAAAAAAGAAAAGAAAATTTTTTGGCTTGCATCCTAAAGAGCACATGTGGGAGAAAAGCTTGCAAAAATGAAGGGAGAATGGCAAAAATCACACACACACACACACACACACACACACGGCACAAACCTAAACTGGAATCAGGCCGGCATAAGCTAAACCAGCAAAGTTTGGCCAACACAAGGGACACTGTAAAGTATGTTTGGACCACTTTTGGCATCAGAGAAGCCAGCACACAGACCTGTCCCATTCCCTCTAACTCCGAGAGTGGTCCAAACACACTTTACGGTGGCCCTTGTGCTGGCCAAACTTTGCTGGCTTAGTTTATGTCAGCCTAACTCCAGTTTAGGATTGCGCTCACACACACATGCAAATAAAAATGCCTTCTGTTCAAGGCATACACACATTGTTTATGAAGAAAATGTTTCTATTATATAAGATATACCCTTTGGAAGATATGGAATAAATACAAAATTAGGTTTTACACAAAAATGCCATTATGGATTTCTTCTTATGAAACACTTTATAGTTGGGGTGTATCAAAGAGTGAGAATTGGCTATTACATTACTTATTAAATTTTACTTAAGTACAGTGTAAAATGAAGACAAGAGAGTAGTTATTAGAGTAAGATTTTAATTGCAATGGTTTTTATACTTACAATATTTACAATTGGTGGAAAGCAAGGGGAATAGATATTGGAGACATGTTTATGTAAAGAAGAAGGCAAGGAGATACCCAAAATGTACAAATTGTGGTTGAAAGATGAGACAGAAGATGAACAAGTTGAAGACTGCAGGATCCAAGTGGCCAGAAATGTGAGGCATGATATTTTAATTGAGCAATGGGAAACAGTTCGATCTAAAAGATTGAAATAGAATATGAACCTTAAAGAGAATTTTTATAAAATGATGTAAGGATGGTATATGACTCTATGTAAATTAGCAAAAATGTATGAACATACACCAAATAGAAGTTGGAAGTGTAAAAAATGTTACGGTTTAAGGTGGATATGTAGTAAAGCAAGGAAGTACTTGTTGTGTATTTGTGTAAATAGCAGCAGAGTTGGGGGCTTGGAGACC
>JAJKFI010000049.1:7032125-7060372 GCA_029204185.1 Lerista edwardsae | reverse complement strand
ATGCCAGTTTCAGCCAGTTCTGGACTGTGAGATGTGAAACTGCAACAGTACTGAATACAGATACATACACAAATAAGAACTAAAGCAGCACAACATATCTTATTACATCTGCATCACTACTGTTATGTTAATGTTTTCTCTCATACACTCACGCACATTTTTGTTCACCATAACACAACTGCCATAATATGATTCTCAACTACCTCAAAAGCCTGAACATAACTCTGATTAATGGTAACTGATAGTGCAGTCTGATGATGTGTAATCAGAAAGAAGTTCCATCAAGTTCAATGAGACTTACTCCTAGGTAAGTGTGTACAGTACTGTATAGAACTGTACTCACTAAACTCACTAAAATGACAATAACAAATTAAGATAATTATAACAAGAATTTTGGATACCCTTACAGCAGGGATTCTTAACCTTGGGCCCATGAACCCTCCAGGCGTCTGTGAACCAGGCAAAAAAGTTGTGCATGTATGTATTTATGTGCATTTTTCTGGAAGTCAATAACTTTCATCAGATTCTCAAAGGAGTCCATGATCCCAAAAAGAGTAAGAACTACTGACTTACAGGATTTTGCATTCTGCACCCGAGGATTTTTTTCTTTTGAATGAACGCGTTGAGCATCATGTCCCTTGGACCCTGTTTCTCCAACTGAATTGAAACAAAGGCTTCTGGAGACCTGGGGGGGGGGAGGAAATGACAATTCTGTCTTTGAGATGAATAATTGGTTCAAGTGACACACTATTCTGTGAAAAGGCAAGACAAATGGCAAGGATTTACTGCCTGTCCATACATATTTAGCCTCCCCACACCTCAGAACATCTCCAGACACAACTAGAAGCCATTTCCAGTCACACCTGGAGGTCCTCTTGTGCCCCCCTCCCATGATCTCAGTATCTGCACATTCAGTATCCATGGGGAAATCCAGGAATGAATACTGAGGTCCAACCATACAGCCAGAAGGAAATTAATTAGCTGGAAAAGACCCACACAACTGGTTAATCTCACATGGCTCTAGCATTCACCCACAACTTTAAACAGTGTAGGACTATGTCATGGTGGTGAGACTTCAATACGCTATGGGTATGCATGAAGCACTATGAAAGGGGCTTTTAGTAGTGCTGACCACCCATCTGGAGGAGATGACATTCTAAATTCCGTGGCTCTCACTCCCTCATAAGCATATGTAGAATTGCAGCCTCAGGATGACATCTAGAGGACTAGTTGTGAATGGCGCCATACTCCAGTACATGGAAAGGACTCGGTGATCCATTCTAAGACAAAACTACCTCCTTAAACTGCGGTGTCTAGCGGCAAGACGCACAACGGAATACGAGATTAATGCTGGTGTTGCCAGCAGTTGGTTTTCCGTTCCATTCCCAGCAGTTGAACTTCTTCCACTTGCTGAGCTGCTGTGACTCTTCTGACTTAAGCTTCCTTCCTGCAATATTAGGGACATAAATTCTGCATGATTATTGTAGCATGGAACACTAGGCACACCAAAAGGTGAAAGTTAAACACAATGAAGAGATATGGGTGCCATAGGTGAGAAAACAGTTTATATTTGAATACTAAACTGTCCCTATTTTAAAGCAACTGAAGGCCATTTTCATTTCTGAGAACGTAAAGTCAATACTACGTGATTTTTATCCATGCTTAATTTGTGTGCTCCATATGTTTTGAGCAGAGATGGTGCTAGGTTGACACCTGAACCAGTAGTGTCATTCACAAACGAGCTGCTGGAACGCAAGGCGGGACTTACCGCTTGATTGACAGGCAGTCCATGACGCGTCGCCGCCTGCCCGCCCGCCGCAGGGGCTCCCTCCGGGTGGCACGCCCCTCCGTGGCTCGCCTAGGCACCCAGCGCGCCCCCCAGGCAAGCGGGCACCCCCTCTGAAGCCAGGGGTGCCCGCGCAGCAGTCAGGCAGGCAGCGACGCATCACGAATGGGCAGCCAATCAGGCGGTAAGTCCCACCTCGCGTTCTGGCAGCTCGTTTGTGAATGACACTACTGACCTGAACCAACTAAACCATTGGTAGGGTAAGAAGGATGCCTTGGAAGGCCTGATATATGATTTACCCCAGGCCTTTCACCAAAACCTGGCACCAAAAGTGATTGTGTGAGAGCACCTTCATGGAACAAGAGTGAGTGGTAGCAACTGTGGGTCCACTGAAGTGTTTCAATCTCACTTTAGCAGCGGGATAGACCTCATTTTGGCATGTTTGAACTCCAAGAAGGCACATCCAGGCATGTTACAGAAGGAGGCTGATAAAAAAAGTTCTCTCAGAATTATGACCCACAAATGGTTTTTCTTCCAGTAGGAGAAGCTATACAGGAAGCTGTAAATGAATGTGGGGAAAGCAGAATAAAAACGGTGAAGGTGAGAGAAAACAAAGACAGCAAATGAAGCTTTTGACACACACTGTTCCACACCTGCCTGTCCCCTGCTTCTGGTTGCAGCGTTTTAGGTGAAAGTTACACATAAGGCATGTCTAGTTTGGCTCTTGAAAAGAGAAAAAATACACTCTAACCTTCATATCCACACTTCTTATAGGCTCCATCATGCCACAAAATGCAGCCTGCTGAACAGCAACAAGGAGTGTGTTTTTATGAGTGACTTGACAGGCAAGAGCAATCTGCAAGTTTTCCATTCCAGACGGCGACAAAAGCTGAAGGATAAGGATTAAAAACAAACAAAAAAAAGCAAATGCACACTCATGTATTCATAACATGAAGTTTTAAAAGTCTTTTCTGGTATTAGAGCGCAATCCTAAACTGGAGTTAGGCCAGCATAAGCCAAGCCAGCAAAGTTTGGCCAGCACAAGGGTCACCATAAAGTGTTTTTGGACTACTTTTGAAGTCAGGGAGGATGGTTCATGTCTGTGTGCTGGCCTCTCTGACTCCGAGAGTGGTCCAAAAATACTTTACTGTGGCCCCTTTGTTGGCCAAACTTTGCTGGTTTAGTTTATGCCAGCCTAACTCAGTTTAGGATTGCGCCCTTACTGTATGCCTCTTTGGGTTCACTAACAGGGCTACAGGCTCACACAGAGACTGGAATTTTGTGTTCATGCACAGCTGGTCACAGGATCATATTCTGTATAGAATCTTGAAACATAACTCATGGCAATTTAGAATGATAAGTCAGGTCACAGCATAGAGAAAGGACATGAAACAAAGGAGAAATGTTGGCCAGAAATTTTCTGACGGAAATGCAGAAAGAGTAACTTCAGAATTGAATTATTCTTTTTAGAAAATATTTTTATCTCTTCCAGACTGTTGTTATTCAGGTGTTCAGTCCAGATGCATCATGGTAAGGAGGGTCCACAGCAGACAATGGAAGATGACAGAACCTTTCAGTAATACCTTATAATACTGTTGATTTATAGCTTTTTGTCCAAAAATACTTTTTGTACAAAGTGTAATGTTCACAATGTATGAAAAAAATCCATAAAACCTTTCAGAAGTTTGATGCAGATAATGTACTTTCAGCTAAGAGAAACTACCTATGTTGACCAGCACAGGGTCTGTCTTCCACCACTGCCATGCAGGAGGAATGACAACAGCAATGGTCAGCCTTTTACACCTGTAGGTCAAGGCAGGGGTACAAATATAAGGCACAAGGCTGGATATAGCCCAAGGAAGCTCTATTCAGCCCCTGTGAAAATTGGACTCTCCCAGCACCACCATCAGCTGCTGAGCCGTGAAGTGACGCATCAGCAGAAATGGCACTGCTGAAAGGGCAGATCCGAGAGAACTTAATTATCACACAGGCCTCCCTTTCAGGAACAGCACTTCTGCCAAGGCGTCACTTTGCAGAGCTTCTCTCAGTTCCTAAACTGCAAAGTGAAACCTTGGCAGAAGCAGTGCTTCTGAAAGGGAGGCCTGCATGATAATTGGGCTGTCCTGAATCTTGAAAACATAATCAAGATTTGCATATTTGCTCTTCTATCATTTGCAGCAAATGAGTTCCTAAGTGACAAAAAAGTTAAGTTTAGCCATCACCTGCTTAACGATATCCCTTCCTGCTTAATGACATCACTTCCTGCTTAACGACATCACTTCTGGTCCTTAGCACTATACAGTGTTAAAACAGATTGGATGTGAAATAATTTGTTCACCTGAAGAATGCCTTCTCTTGTGCGAAAGCTAAATTTTCCAATTTGATTGTCAATATCTTGGATGTTTAACATCAAACTGGATGGAATGTATCTGCAGGAGAGAGATACATTTCCTAAATGCAAGGCTTCAACCTAGCCATTAAAATGAAACAAACAAAAACCCTACCCTTTCTCCTTCTGTGTACCCTTCACACTTCGGATCATGAAGAAGTTTTTTACACTAAGGGCACAATCCTAACCTGGAGTTAGGCCAGCACAGTTAGGCCAGCACAGTTGGCCGGCACAAGAGACACTAGAAAGTATGTTTGGACCACTCTCTGAGTCAGAGAGGCTAGCACACAGATGTGTGCCATCCTCCCTGACTCTGAGAGTGATCCAAACATGCTTTATGGTGCTCCTTGTGCTGGCCAAACTACGCTGGCCTAACTGTGCCAGCCTAACTCCAAGCTAGGATTGTGCCCTAAGGAATCTACTAAACTTTCCTGAAAGATGGCCAAAGGTAGTAAAGTAAAGGTTTCCCCACGACCGAATGGTCTAGTCGTGACCGACTGTAGGGGGCAGTGCTCATCTCCGTTTCAAAGCCTGTAGAGCCGGCGTTTTGTCCGAGGACAAGCTTCCGTGGTCATGTGGCTGGCATGACTATACGCTGTAGTGCATGGAACCCCGTTACCTTCCCACCGAAGTGGTCCCTATTTATCTACTTGTATTTAGGTGCTTTAGAACTGCTAGGTTGGCAGGAGCTGGGACAAGCAACGGGAGCTCACTCCATCACGCAGTCTTGAACTCCCAACCTTCCGGTCGGAAAGCCCAGCAGCAGCGGTTTAACCCGCTACGCCACCACGTCCCTGGCCAAAGGTAGACACAACCTCAAATACTGACCAGCACTTAAAGTACTGTAGGTTATTTTTTTAACCCATAAACACAGATATGGTCTCTTACTAGTAAGCGGGACATATGAGAAATGTGGCATATCTTTTGATACCAATTTTATTTTTTAAAATGCTGCTTTAAAAAAAATATTCTTTTTGATGTGGAGAAATGAAAATTATAGAGCCTCCAGACTCTGGTTCAGTCAGCATCCAAATTCTTACAAGTAAGAGAGAAATGAAATGTTCAACAAAGAGACATAAGAAGATCCCCCCTGGATCAGGCCAAAGGCCCATCTGGTCCAGCTTCCTATATCTCACAGTGGCCCACCAAGTGCCTCACGGAGCACATGAGACTACAAGATGCCTGCATCCTGTTGCCTCTCCCCTGCATCTGGCATTCTGAAGTTGCCTTCTATAACATAAGGAGGTTGGAAAACCCATCATGGCCTATAGCTTACAATGGACTTTTCCTCCAGAAATCTGTCCAATCCCCTTTTAAAGGCATCTAGTATAGGCCTATTCTATACCAATCTGGATCATTTTTTCTCCATCTGATGGAATACTGGATTTTGATAAACCTTCTTCCAGACTTGCTTGTATTGTTCCAAGTTAAAAGTAGTCAAAGCTGTTAAGCTTGGTGTTGATCTACAAAAAGAAATGCACAGTACTAAAATGTCCGCTTGTCCCCAACGTACCTATCCACACTACTGTCATCCTCAAGAAGACAAGTAATGAACACCGGTGGGGGCTGATCTGCTTTTTCTTTTTCTGTTGCAAATTCAAAGTACACAGGCCTCAAGTACAAATGGAACTCTTCAAAACCCATTTCTCCTGCAAATTCTTTGTACAGCCTAAAGAAAAGAACACACACAAATATACTATTCCATTATCACATTCTCGTCTGTATGCGCTTGGTGATGAATCAACTTGACAATGGTTTTTCAGTGTCATCAAAAAAACAGCAACTGTGATGTCTATTGAACCTTGACTAGAAAATGCAGAATGTACATAGCTGGTGGTTAACTTAAGAGGTTTATTAAGAGGTTCTACAAAAACCTCTCTGGCAAGTCTCTTAATACAAACCTACAGCAGAGTCCGGGTTTCTTCTAGGCTAAGGTAAGAGAAGGAGAGAGAAGTCTAAAGGTTGAACTTTACCAAGAAGAAAATTGCCTGGTAAATTTACTGTGTTCAAACACAACCCAATTGTCACTTTGAAACATTTAATATTTCACCAAAAATATTAATTTTCACATAACCAACAAAAGCACAGTAAATACTGTATGTCATACTGGGTCTGAATGAATGTGGAGAAGGGCATTCTGACTGAGGACGAATCCTAACCTGGAGTTAGGCCGGCACAGTCAGGCCAGCAAAGTTTGGGTGGCACAAAGGACACTGTAAAGTATGTTTGGACCACTCTCGGAGTCAGAGAAGCCAGCACACAGATGAGCACCATCCTCCTTGACTCCGAGAATGGTCCAAATGCACTTTACAAGTGACCTTTGTGCCAGCAAACTTTGCTGGCCTAACTGTGCTGGTCTAACTCCAGGTTAGGATTGCACCCTGATAGTGTGACAGATAAGGAAGGCAGAGACAATAGTATTTTGAAAGGATAGAAGAGAGATTGTAGCCAATTGCTATTTACTGTGGCTCAGAATCTGAAGGCACATTTTTGCCCATCAACTCAAAATATGGAAATAAATGTGGTGGTGGGGAGACCGTCTTAAATATTTCTGTTAGAACTCTCTAAATCAACGTTTCTGAAATTGTGGGTTGGGAGCTTTCAAGTACTTTCAAGGAGCTTTCAACCTTTTCAAGTACCCTTGCCCAGTTTGCAGAAGAAAATTGTTGGCTGGAACACTAGTCTGAGGTGGTATGAGGTAATCTTCATATCTCCAAATTAAAATGTCACATTTTCCTCTTCTCTCTAGTTTCAGCCTTTTGTTTGGCCTGGAAATCCCCATCTGCATATCTTGTTCTCCAGCGTTATGGGTATCCTGACTGTAAAGATTTGGGGGAACAGTCCTTGAACTCCATTTCTAGGGAGAGTCAAGCAAATGTCTACCTACACATACACACAAGGACCCTAGAAGCCATGGAAGTACAGGACCCCAATTATTTCTAATTTATTATAAATAATAAATAAAATATTATTTCTTCCTATCTTTTTTTTTTGTCTAGTGGGTCAGGATAGATTGTCATTTTTGAAAGTGGATGGTGCTAAAATGTTTGGGAAGCACTGCCCTAAATTGCTATTCTATGCGCTGCCATTTATATGCACCCATAGAACAGAATTGCTATTCTATGCACCTGCCGAGTTGCGCGCTCTCTACTGCCGCCTCTTTCAATCGATGACGGAGGGTTAGAACTTCAAGAAGCCTTGAAAAGACATCCAGAATGAAAGCTTGTTTTTCTTTGCTCTGCTTCTGTTCTTCATCTGCTCTAGATTTCAGTGCGGACACAGCAATCTCTCTTACGAGTGATGGATCTTCTATCAAAACACCTGCAAATAACTACCAGGGAAGCATACTGTTTATAAACATTCAACAAAGTCAATATTGATTATTATAATCAATAAAACGTACAAAATTTATATTCTGCCTTTCATAAAGTTACCAAAGCTTCTCACACAAACAGCAACATTCTCATTATTCATTTCATGATTACTTTATTGATTGTATCATTCTCCCCTTGCTTGGGAATATTTTATTGAAAAGTGGATTTAAAATAAATTTGCATGCATTTCTGTCCTATTTTTCTCACTATAATGTTGTTCCTTTTTAGCCTGTCCCCACTGATGGGGAAAAAAAATGAATTGTCCTTGGAACTAAAACCAGTATCTTCACATTTCTTAAACAGGTAAAGCCCGTCAGGGTTCTAAACAACTTATCATTCATAATCAAAAAGGCCCTGAGCAGTTTTCACAAACACAGCAATGAACTCATTTTAAAATGGGGGAAAAATACACTTGTCTAGCTCACAAACGGAAATTCTTCAAACATTTGTGCCAGCCAGTTTTGTTCGACTATATTTATCAAGGAACAATGATAAGATCTGCAGACAATATTGCACCAACCAACCAAAAGCAACACAACTGCAGAGAAGGTACACAAAGAACCAGGCATCACTTTCATGAACCACAGCAAGAAGAACTCCTGATCCTGCCCTTCAGAAGCCTGCCTTTGTTTTAGTGCTGAAAGTCAGCTTTCTTCATAGGCAAATAAGGTGTCATTCAGCCACAATGGAGATATCAGAACCTACCAATAGTTACCCAATAGTTGGACCCAATGATATCTCCTCTTTGAGAAGGAAGAGCAGGATCCTGCCACAACCCCCAGAAGAGATGGGGACCTTAGTGACTCATTATCTCAAGGAAGAGCTTAAGGCTGCCCCTCAGATGACTCCCCACTTGAGGGTGCTCAAATCCAGTGGCCCTTGTCAGAATATCCACCTCAGTTTCAGACCCCCCCCCTCAGCACCACTGGGAGTTCAGGACAGCAGCAATGACAGGTCTATGCTAAACTCAAGTTTTGCGATGCAGTGCCCGTGTAGCCCCAATCCATCTGACCTACTTGGCAAAAATAGACAGTAGCGCTAATGTGACTATTTTGCTGAACTAGCCAGGATTAGATGACCAGTTGCACCTGCTGAAATTCCCTTCTCAACGTAACTGTTAAAAATTCAGAAGCCCTAAAGTTGAAAGGTTGGTCACCTCTGAGTTCGAATGACTATAGTGTGTAAAGCCTTCCCATTATGGCATGGCTTAAGAGCATCAGTGTCTCTGTTCTTGGTTTAAAAAACCCATAAGAAATTATCACTAATTTTGGAGAGACAAGATAAACTTACATCTTTCTGAATTTGAGATCCATAAAAAGACTCTGGACTTTCCATGGTCAGCCACGCGTCCACTGCAAGCTGAAGTACTCGATTCTCCAGATTAATGGCCTCGCTGGCTGTCTTTGGTCGGCAGATTTGCTGGAGCTCCTGAAGAATGTGATCTAGAGCTTTGGGGATTAGAGATATCAGGCCAAGGGAGGGGTGGAACTCCAGTAAATAAATGTTCTTCAAAGCTGGCCTTTAAAAAAGGAGAAAAAAGGAATTATGAAAGGGTAGAGAGATGACACACACGAAAGAAACACCTCTCGTTCTAAAAGACTGGTAAGAAAAACATTTAAAATGGTTTACCAATTTGTTTGATAAACAAATTGGATAAGCCAGTGGTCCTCAAATGTTTTAGACCAGGATCCACTTTTAAGATGGCACTTGTGTCAGGACCCACCAGAAGTGATGTCATTAACCTGGAATTTATAGCCAGAAGGGCCATTATCAAGCAGGAAGTGCCACCATTGTGACAATCAAATGACACTCCTGGAATGTAAACTGGCATTCATGGACTGCAGCAATTGCACGACCATGAAACATCCCTGACAGAAAGCAAGAATAGGACAAAATATTACATAAAAGCATTGAACTAAAGTCACATTTTAAAAAACTCTCACTTGTAAATTCCAACTGTTAACATTTACAAAAGGAATATAGCAAGAATAAGGTCTACAGTTTCCAAGATGGCTTCTCCCAGCTTTCCGTAACACAACAAGTGGGTTCTGACCCACAGTTTGAGAAACACTGGGATAAACCATTGAACAAAGCACCCCAAAGGCATTTATCAAATGATCTTCATCCCGAGTACAGGAAAAGTCATTATGAGTCTTGTAACTAAATCAACTTGCAATCCCATTGATGACATATACTGCACAATAGCACCATTAATATGCATGCTGTTTTACAAGCAAAGCTAGAATTCCATTACAGACGTCAAAACAAATCTTTATGCGCAAGATAATTAGATAAAAGATTTAAAAACAAGTTTGTGTGCACATATGCATTTTTAATTCCCATCTGTGCATGGAAGTGTGCATAGAAACATTAACAACTTTCTAACCACCAGCTCTTAATTGTTTCTAAAAATGCTGAGAAATGGTAATGCTGAAGGTAGCAAAAGCAACCACCTGGATTTAGCTTACTTTAACCACAGTCACTTTAATTAAAGGGATAACTCTGGGACACTTGTGGGCTTGTAATATTTCAGTCAAAGACAGTGAACTCCACAATAATATAGGTAGCACATTAGCCATACATTACTCACAGACTGGTATTCATAGCAATTAATTGCTTTGCAATTATATATGGAGGAAAACCAAATTCACCGATGCCACCTTTGGGACCGTCACGCCAAATCCTATGATTATAGTCACGCTGGTTATCAATCTGAAAATGAAGCAAATAAAATCCCTTGTAAGATTAAATGAAACTCAGGGTGCAATCCTAAACTGAGTTAGGCAGGCATAAACTAAGCCAGAAAAGTTTGGCCAGCACAAGGGACACCATAAAGTATGTTTGGACCACTCTTGGAGTCAGAGAGGCCAACACACAGATGTGAGCCATCCACCCTGACTATGAGAGTCTAAACATGCTTTATGGTGGCCCTTGTGCTGGCCAAACTTTGCTGGTTTAGCTTATGCCGGCCTAACTCCAGTTTGGGATTGCACTCTCAGGGGTTTCTGGAAGCTTTCAGGACTATTACACTGGCAGTTCAGGGATGCTGCGACAATATTGCAGGAAGACCTGGCAGCAGAAGAGTGCCCAGTCAGGCTGCCAGACTCATCAACGAGGAAAAAAAAATGTTTACTGTTACTGTAAACATTAATGAAACGTGTAAAGAGCACTGTACATATTTTAACATCCATCCTTCTACCTTGAGTACAGGAATTCCAAGACACATCTCGGGGATCACAATTCACCCACATTGAAATTTTAGTTTCATGTCTGGCAGAACATTGGTGACAGGTTTCAAAAGCTAACATTTGGCATGTCTTGGTTCACACACTGCCTACAGCCAATGCCCCAACTTGACCTTTATTCACCTGTTGGTTCAAGATATCCCTCACCAGCTGAAGCTGAAGTTTTAGGCAAGTGCACTCATTTTTATAGGTGTTCACAAAATATCCAAGGTGAAAATCAAATCGAGGTCGTTTGTATATGATGTCAGTTATGACTTGGGCCAGAGCAAATCTTTCTTCCAACTCTAAAGCATGCTGGTAAGCTTCAAAGTAACTATCCAGAAGCTGAAAAGACATTTAAAACAGAAAGGTTTCCATACTCGTGTGTTTTTTTAAAAATTTTATATCAATAACGACATTATCAATCAATCAATCAACCAACAGGTACTTATATACCGCTTTTCAACACGAAGTTCACAAAGCGGTTTACAGGCAAATAGTAACAATAAAGTTAAATGGCTCCCTGTCCCAAAAGGGCTCACAATCTAAAAAAAGGCAGACCGCCAGCAACAGCCACTAGAAAGACTGCGCAGGGGTGAAGAGGGACAGTTACTCTCCCCCTGCTAAATATAAGAGGAGCACCACTGGAAAAAGTGCCTCTTGTCCAGTTAGCAGTAAGAAACAAATACCAGGGACTTCACGGTGCTTGAAAGAAAACTTTAGCCAGGAATTTCCTGGTTCACAGCTCAGGCAATCTTAAACTACAGTTTAAAGTCTTAAACTACAATCCTAGCACACGTACCTGGAAGTAAACCCCACTGAACACAGTGGGACCTACTCCTGGGAAAAAAAACACACAGGATTGCACAGTTAGGGCCCAATCCTATCCAACTTTCCAGGGCTGATGCAACCATGCCATATGCTGAATCCTGCAGAGTGGGGAGGTCAGTCATGGAGGCCTTTTCAAAAGAACATTTGTTTCCTTACCTTGGAGCTGCGTCAGTGCAGAAAAGTTGGGTAGGATCGGGCCCTTACTCTCGATCTCAGTGGTTCTCAAACTTTTTAGAGGCTGCTGCCTGATTTATAAATGCCAAGGGGTAAGGCTATAATAGTGATTGGGCAGCAGTGCTCCTCCCAAGTAGCAGCTTGTTTAACCCTTGATGCACCTAGCCTAATCTATCCTGTCAGTTTCACAAATCACCCAAAATTAGATCATGACACACTGGTGGGTCCCAGACCCACAGTTTGGGAACTGCTGCTCTATATCACACCAACTATTATTTATTTATTCATCTGGAGAATTTATACCCCGCCTTTTCCATGTGAAAGCAAATGCCCAAGATGGCTTGCAGAGAACAATGTAACCACAAAGTACAATGTACAATGTAACCACAATAAGGAAAAAAACAAAAACAAAACATTAAACATTAAACATTAAACAGTTAACAGGAACACAGAGAATGTTCAAGAATGAAGCTAGACCCAATTCTCCTCATCAAAAACCCACAAATCATGCTAAATTAGAATAAGAATACAGATATGATATTGTATACTACAAATACTCAGGACGCAATCCTAAGCAGCGCCGGACTGGCGAGGCCAACAGGCCAGCGCCATATCCAGTGCTGCTAAGTAGAGGCTGGGGCCTCCCGCGGCAAGGGAACATTCATTCCCTTATTGTAGCATAGTAGTGCTATGCACTCATCTGATTTGCACCTGCTAAATGGCAGGTGCAGATCCAAGGGGGCTGTGTGGCCTCCCAATTGGGCTTAGAATGCGGCCTTATGGCCACCTCCCAAGCCTGCCCATGTCCAGCCCCCAACCTCCTTCCCCCCCGCCAATCCCCGTGCTGTCTCAGCACGGAGTCTTCCTCGCACCAGCCAGCTTCAGCCTACATGGGAGAGGCTCGCCGTCGGCACTGTCAGGCCAATGCTACTTGTAGCGTCAGCCTGACAGCTCTAGCGCCGATATGGAGGTGCTGCTCGGCGCTAGTGACGTAGTGTCAACGCAACAACGTTACATCAACGCTACGCAAGGGGCAGGATTGCACTGCCCACATGGTGAAAAAGGACTGTGGGCTCGTTTTTGAAAGCAAAATGGAGAAAAAGCAGGACTCCCCAAGCCTTGCAATGTGTTAAAAATGCGTCAAGTCTCACAATTACAACCCAGAAGTGGGTTGCTATCGCATTTTTAACACATTGCGAGGCTTGGGGAGTCCTGCGGGGATTTCTCCAGGGCTCCTCACACACTCCAGAGGCCAGAGATGTGAGGGATAAGTGTAAAACAAGCCCCTTTGCCCAGGGCAGTAGCACAATCCTGGAGATTTCATTGCTGCCTTCCCCCTCTCCCTGCCCCTTAAAGGGGTATTGGCCAGTGCTTTCCAGGGTGGTCGATCACGACCCACCACTTTGGGAAGCACTAGTGTATAGGATTGTAGCTTTATGGTCTTCACACCTCTGCTTCACACCCTGATCCACAAAAGTGGGTTGAGGCAACCCCTCCAAAATAGTAGGCAACACATGATGAAGCACTTTCTTCATTTTAAGAAGAGCCCCACTGGATCAGGACACAGGCCCATCTAGTCAAGCTTCCTGTATCTCACAGTGGCCCACTAGATGCCTCAGAGAGCACAAGACAACAAGATTAAAAACTTGCATCTCATTGCCTCTCCCTAGCATCCAGCACTCCAAGGTAGCTTTCCTTTAAAACAAGGATGTTTCACCATCCATTATGACCTGTAGCCAGCAATGGACTTTTCCTCCAGAAATCTGCCCAATCTTCTTTTAAAGGCACCTGGGCCAAATGCCATCACCACATCCTGTGATAAGAATTCCACAGATTAATTACTCACTGGGTAAAAAAGTATTTTCTGTTTTATTTTGCTTATTATATACATTGTAAGCCCAATGCAAAACACACTCTCTAAATTGAGTAGAAAAGGAACTCTCAGATTCCTACACTTAAGTAAAAATACAAGTATAGATACCTGCCACTTATTTTCTAAGAAAATGGATTCACAAGTCCAAAGGTCAAGCAGTACTGCAGATCGATCCACCAGGGCACATGTCCACTCTGAGGAGTTGCTCTTACGAGAATCACTGCATGCTTTGTGGCCTGAGGGAAGAAAAGAACAATACAACAGACATTTGCCCAGAAACCATCATGGCACAAGACCAAACACAAACACAATGATGCTCATTTAGTTTTTCCCACCACCATCTTTTCTTGGTGAAAACCTTCCTTCCTTCCTTCATATAAATCAACAGCCTCCAATACAAATCAAAGATGTCCCAAAATCCAGTCTAACACTAAGAATGTCCTTGGGGAATCTACAAATCATGGGTAGGCAATCATAGTGATGTACACAAGCTACTTTACAAAATGCTGAAGAGCCGAAGAGCTACTTGGGTGGGGAGCTCCCTCATCCTGCCCAAGGGCAGGGTTGGCCCAAGCCCCACCCTCTGTGAGAGCATGCTGACACTGAGGGTGGGCACTTCCTCCCTGGCTCTGCACAGGCTGAAGCCTGCACAAAGCCAAGGAAGGAGCTTCCCAGCCTTTCGGGCTGCTCAGCAACAGCAGCTCTGTCTGCAAGCTACTAACCTATCCCCTCTCAAACCTCGCGAGGTACCAGTAGCTCGCAAGCCCCACATTGCTGACTGCTGCTACAAATCATGATACACAGGCCCATGTTCACATGTGTCTGTTGGCCCATGTTTTTCCACAGTCAACGGAAAGCCTAGTGTACTACTATATGGGGCTACTTGAAATTCATTTCAAAGTTTCTATTTGGGGAAGGGGAACATAAGGGTGGGGGGCACAGCAACAGCAGCATAAGAACAGCGATGGTAGACTATACTACTATCCTCTGCTAGCCAGCACAATGTCCAAGAGGCACTTCTTCATTTTCTGTTTAAAGCTGCCATCTCGGGATTTATACACGTTATAAAGTGCACACAGATCCCCTACCTCACACTTGCCCGCACTGCTAATTACAGGGGCAGAATAGTTGGAGTTAGCGCTTGTTTCTGCCTGTTGTTTCCTAATGTTATCCCCTCTCAAATTGTTTTTTTCACACGCACGCGCGCACACGCACATACACAAATGTACCCCAAGCTGTAGGGCTGCCCTCTACAGAGGCAAAGCTGATGTTCAGACATAGAGAAAAAGTAAATTGCTTCCTCTTATTGGGCACAGTTCTGATGTTGCAGAAAAGGTGTAAGCTCCTTTCATTCATTGCCTTATAACTCCATAGCGGGTCCCAGGGTCTGGTCTCAGGCCCACGAGGCAACCACATTTTAGAAGGAAAACTAGTCATTGATCCAACAGGAACTGTCTGTGAACTCCATGAATGCAGGCTTGAGTTCCATGATGGAAGAATGACAGTAAATTACTTGCCAAGACATTATACGGTATATCTTGGTACATATATATGTAGGATAAATATAATGCAATAGCTACTGTCCCTCTTCACCCCTGCGCAGTCTTTCTAGTGGCTGTTGCTGGTGGTCTGCCTTTTTTTAGATTGTGAGCCCTTTTGGGACAGGGAGCCATTTAACTTTATTATTACTATTTGCCTGTAAACCGCTTTGTGAACTTCGTGTTGAAAGGCGGTATATAAGTACCGATTGATTGATTGATATTATACAGACTCGGCATAGGACTTTAAACAGACGATAAGAAAATGGCTCATTGAGTTACTCTAACTGCTCACTTAGAGTTATGCCCTTTCAAATGTCAGGACTGATGATACAACAGAGCTTTGGGAGGTCCAGCCAACTGACCTTTCTCAATGTATTGGGTTGCCACAAGCAAAAGTTCTTTTTCTAGCAATTTTAAGTCCTGGAGGGCAACGTCGTACATCACATAAGCCCCTCGCTGATCCTGTGTGTGAATGTATGTATCTTCTACGGTGTAAAAATCATCATGATTTTCTGCCTCAGCGAATTCCATAAATTCTACACTGTGAACCTACAATGATAAGATTACAAACAAAAATGACAAAGCAAGCTATAAAATGCATACATTTTCTCAAATGTTTTAATTTTTTTGCAGATTTTGTGTTTTTTCTCAAGGTGTAGAAAGTGGTGTTATGTGTTTTTAATGCAAGGGCGCATTTTTGTAAATTATAATCATTTTAAAAGTGTACTAGGTAGGTGATATAGGTGGTATAGTGTCAGCAGATGCAGCCATAGTCAGTACCCATGCACCTCCCCCGCCCCCGCCAGTCCATAACATCATTTTTTGCAGATGTATGATTTTCTGGAATTGGAATTTCTTCCATGTGGAAAGATGGCTTCCGAACAATTTCTCCAAGGATTTGAAACAGTGCACCAACATGCTGAATCCCTCTTTAGGTCCCTCAAGAACATATGAAGAAAATCAGTTTTGACATCAAAACAATACGGCAATTAGAAACCAGATCAAGACAGCCACCACAAGAAATGTGCTTTGGTATGACTATCTATGAAGCTAGGTAGGCAGGAGGTGTGGACTGATGATTAAGCTGCTGGTACATGGTCACCACTCCCATCACTTCCTGGCAAATAGAAGGGGAAGAAATGGAAGCAGTGACAGACTTTATTTTCCTGGGCTCCAAGATCACCGCAGATGGTGACTGCAGCCATGAAATTAAAAGACGTTTACTACTTGGGAGGAAAGCTATGGCGAACTTAGACAACTTAATGAAAAGCCGAGACATCACCCTGCCAACAAAGGTTCGCATAGTCAAAGCGATGGTTTTCCCAGTAGCAATGTATGGCTGTGAGAGCTGGACCATAAGAAAGGCAGAGCGCCAAAGAATAGATGCTTTCGAATTATGGTGCTGGAGAAGACTCTTGAGAGTCCCCTGGACTGCAAGGAGATCCAATTGGTCCATCCTACAGGAAGTCAAGCCTGATTGCTCCCTGGAAGGACAAATCCTGAAGGTGAAGCTCCAATACTTTGGCCACCTCATGAGAAGAGAGGACTCTTTAGAAAAGACCCTCATGCTGGGAAAGATTGAAGGCAAAAGGAGAAGGGGGCAGCAGAGTATGAGATGGTTAGATAGTGTCACCGAAGCGATGAACATGAAATTGGGCGAACTCCAGAAGCTAGTGGAGGACAGGGAGGCCTGGCGTGCTGTGGTCCTTGGGGTCGCGAAGAGTCGGACATGACTTAGCGACTGAACAACAACAACTGCCTGAAAAGCTAAGCAGGAAAATCTATGGTCATGTTTCTGGATGGGAGATGGAATACCAGGCTGTGACAAGCTGCAGTTCTCATTATGGCAGAACAGAGTCGCTGTGTAGCTGATTAGCCAGTGTAAGAAGGCCAGCCAGCAAAGAACAGAGAAAGGACTTGAGGATCTGTCCAGGCTTGAGTTATGATCTCCTACTGAAGCTCAATGGCACACAGTCAGAGCAAAGAACCACAATGTGAAGGCAACACTTGGTGACAGAGGTCTCTGTGATTCACAGAATATATTTGTAAAAACCCCATTGAAAAATGGTGGTTTAGACTAGTCTGCACGTGTAAGCCGCCTTGGGCTTTTGCTTCAGCATGGGCAAGGCAGGATATAAATTTCTCAAGTAAATAATAAATATTTCACAATGTTCCCAAGTGTCTCACCTTATAGTCAGCTGGTGAATAATGCATATAGCAGTGAGAACCAAGACCACCGAAGGCACCAAGGCCTCCTTTGGCTGCATTGATCCAACTGGAATCTTCGGCACTGGAGACCAGATTGCCAGCATGTAGGGCGAGACCCGAGGTGTTGATTGTTAGAGTCCGTTCAACAGACCTAAAGTAGTTGAGGATTCCCAGGCAAACTCTCTGGTACAAATGAGATCATAATTGTCATTTGTCTTATGCAACATTTTATTTTGCCTTTACAGCCTGAAATAATATCAAACAGCGTTGGCCTTAAGCCAATGTGACCAATGTTGGCAAGCATGGCAAGTATATTGCCTGCTGCTGCAGCCGGGATCTCTAGGGGCTTTATGACAGTGGTGCAAGCAGAGCAGCTTTACCTTGGGTCCTCCCACCTGCCCTTGCCGCTGAACAGTTGCAAATGGGCCTCCAGGAAGCAGCTGGCAGTGACGTCATCATGTCATCACCAATTATTTCCAGGTGCCACACTTTGCATGCGGCACCACAAGCGCTGTTCTTGGTGAGTGGGGGGCCTTGCAGGGAGGCCGGGGGCTCTGTGGGAATGCCCCACATTGGGTCCTACCTCTCCAGGAGCCGGCTCTGATATCAAACCTTGTTCAAGAGTTTAGGATCCTTTTTTACCTGCAGGTCTCGGATTCTCAGGTGACGCAAATAAAGTAGCGATAAGTAGGCTCCGTTGGTCATTGTAAGGTCCCTGCTGCTGGCCTCCATGCCCTCGTCTAACCCCAGCGACTGCGAAGTGGTTGTGTATCTTTTTTTCAAAGGAGAAATTTAATTTAATTTAATTTAATTAAGAGTGCAATCCTAAACTGGAGTTAGACCAGCATAAGCTAAGCCAGCAAAGTTTGGCCAGCACAAGGGACGCCATAAAGTATGTTTGGACCACTCTTGGCATCAGAGAGGCCAACACACAATTGTGAACCATCCTGCCTGACTCCGAGAGTAGTCTAAAAATGTTTTATGGTGGCCCTTTATGGTGGCTGGCTTTGCTGGCTTAGTTTATGTTGGCCTAACTCCAGTTTAGGATTGTGCTCCAAGTCACTGTTTCTCAAAAGAGATTGCTAAACTACATCTAAATTAAACCATCCCTTTATAGCTGCTTTCTAAAAGCAGACTTCCTGTTGAAATCACTCAATAGAAACATGTACAACAAAACAGTACGTAAATGTGGGCATAGCGTGTTTTGATGCATTCACATTCAAAGTGAATGCAAATCATATATGCATAACCATATATGAATACACACTGTATTTACAATGCAATCCTATTCATGTCTATTCAGAAGTAAGTCCTAGTGGGTTCAATGGGGCTTACTCCCCAGAAAATGTGTATAACACTGCAACTTTAGTGCATTACTTACATTTCTACCCCACTTTTTCTCCAAGGAGTTCAGGGTAGGGAACTTGTTTCCCCACTTCTATCATCACAAGGCCACCCAGAGAGCTCCCTAGTTCCAAGTGGGGATTTGACCCATGTTCCTTGTTCATCACTCTAAATGTCACAACATTCATGCATGGGGGAAGCATTAAGGATCTATAGATCCCAGGTTGCCAGTTTGCAATTTAGACATGGCATCTTTGCTTTTTGCCACATACAGTATGTGGTTGGAGTACCATTCTATATCTTCCACACAGTTTCTTCCTGGATTCCATCAATGTCCCTAATGCAACTCTCCCCAGGCCTACCTATGTCTATTATAAATACTTATATGTATAGATCTGTGAGCAGATTGACAACACAGCATTGAACAAACCAATGCTGTCCTCGTACACACGTACCTTATTATAGAGTCATATCTTTATGAATAGACACACACACTTCTGGCATGAAAATAAGTGCTACATGCAGACAGGAAGCAATACAAGTCTCACCTTGCGTCTTTCTTCTTTCTTGAAAATATGGAACTCTGGTTAAAGGTGCTGTTTCCTATGTCCTCACCAATTGCTGCAGCAGCATCACCATCACTTGTTTGTTCCTGTCCCAATTTGAGGATTGGTTATTATGTTCAAACACACAAACACAGAGGTTCCATTTTTGAGTGAGATACAAAGGATTCTCCATGTCATGCCCCTCAATTGTCTGTATGCCTATGCTAGGTCTGAAGAACTTGTGACCCACCAAGGCAAATGACTATCACCAGGAGTTATGGATCTTGACCAATACCTAAATACACCTTCTCTTCTTGCTTGCTTAGGTCAACAAAACATAGGCTGTCAAAGTCCTACTTTTCTAAGAATAGCACAGCCAAATACACAGTACTAAATTCTGATGTGCACGAGATCATCATGGCAGTCCCATAGTCATGCTACAACTGTACATCTTCAATGTCTTCATTACAGTCTTCAGTCAATGTCTTCCTTCTTCTCCTGCCACTTTGAAAATTATTATATCTTACTTAAAGATCCAGCTTATTTCATCCTAAATTATTGGATCAGGATGCAATAGTTTAAAACTAATATAAAAATGGAAAAATAGGGTTTAAAAATATCCCCAGTAAATATAAAAAAATGTAGAGGGCACAATGCTAGCAGCCATACAGCCTTGCAGAGTGGGAGGAATATTGCAATTCTGCATGTTTGCAAGTAAATGGAAAAATGACAGATGCTAAGAGGAGTACATTGGGTCATAACCCGTGACTCAGGACCCAATCCCATCCAACTTTCCAGTGCCGATGAGGCCGCAATCCAGACCCAAAGTATGGGAACAAAATGTTCCCTTACTTTGAGGAGGCCTCCATGACTGTCCTTCCACCACAGGCTGCACTGCATGCCCCACTGACACAGTTGCACTGCTACTGGAAATTTGGATAGGCTTGGTATGGGCCCTCACACAATTATCAATCAATCAATCAACCAACAGGTACTTATATACCACTTTTCAACACGAAGTTCACAAAGCGGTTTACAGGCAAATAGTAATAATAAAGTTAAATGGCTCCCTGTCCCAAAAGGGCTCACAATCTAAAAAAAGGCAGACCGCCAGCAACAGCCACTAGAAAGACTGCGCAGGGGTGAAGAGGGACAGTTACTCTCCCCCTGCTAAATATAAGAGGAGCACCACTGGAAAAAGTGCCTCTTGTCCAGTTAGCAGGGGTCAACTGAGAGCGCAATTTTAAACTGTGCTGGAACAGGCCAGATGGTGAGCCTGCACTATATCCAGCGCAGTATATGGGAGGCTGGAGCCTCCCCAGTGCAAGGGCACATTTGTGCCCTTGCACACGGGAAGGCACCAGTCTCCCCTATGGGCTCCTCGGATCTGCGCCTGCAAAACAGCAGGTGCAGATCTGAGGAGACCATGTGGCCCAAATCAGGGCTGCACGGCCTGGGAATAGGGCTTAGAATTTGGCTTTATGGCGGAATCCCGCCTATCTCCTGGGCCAGCATGCCTGCCGGCCCGCCCACCACCCATCCATCCATCAACCACCACCCAGAAATGCCCTCCCCCCACCCACTCACTCACTCCTGCCTGCTTCATTCTGTTTCTGTGCCAGCTGGCAGGCACTCAGAGGCCGGCACTTACTCGGAATGTTAGCACTGACACAGGGGTGCCATTCGGCGCCCCTGCGTTGGTGTTAATGATGTAGCACTGATGCAACGATGTTACGTTGGTGCTGCACCATTTTTAGGATGGCGCTGTGAGATAGAAGGAAACAATCTGCAATCAACTTATAAGCAGTTCAGACAATAATTAAACAATATTCAAACCAGCACAAGACATGCAAAGGTAGCAGTTTCACATACGCAGGTAGTCAAACAAGAACTTGGATACAAAATATTGAATGCAGCCCAAGTCGGAAGGGTATCAGCCAAAGTCTGGAAAACTCATTCCAAAAAGAAATGTGCATAATACCTATAAGCAGCCATACACTTCTATGTTCCATATGTTACCTGATGGAGATCTAAATTGTGATAAATCTTCTTCCAGACTTGCTCATATTGTTCCACGTTATCAATAGTGGAGGTCCTTGGCTTCTTTGGCTCCAGTACACCTGCTGCATGTGCCTGCAGTGCCTCCATCACCCCCTCCATATTGGAAGCCTAATGTCAAGTCACAGAAACATGATTAGCAGCGGTGTCATGCATGACGCCGCTGATGGTTAGAGTCCCAGAAACAACAGGCACAATGAAAGCAGGGGCGGAATTTGCATAGGGACACGACATTCTCCCCATATTACTTCTCCCCCACAACAGGACTGCAAGTGAAAACTGAAAACTGGGGAAACTGAAAGGGGGCTTTACTTACAGTAGTTTAGAACTTTATCCCAACTTCTCTTACCTGTCATACTGAAGAATACAACATAAATCCCTTTGGTGAAGTTCCTTAAGGAACTAGATTACATTCAGGGTGCAATCCTAACCTGTGCTGGAACAGCACAAGCCAGCAGGCCTGCACTGTAGCCAATGCAGGTTGGGCGTGGCCTGGAGTGTGTTAAGGCCCTTGCCCTGGGGTAGGCGCCGGCCAGTCCTACGGGCTACTGAGATCTACACTTGCTGTATAGCAAATGCAGATCCGAGTTCCCCGCATGGCCCAACTTGGGGCCATGCGGGCCAGGGCCAGGGCCTTGGATGTAGCCTAATGGCCACATCCAGGCTCCACCCCCTGTCCGGACTAGACTGCCTCCCGGACCGCCTTCTTACCAGGGTTTGATAAGAAGGGGATACAATTCAAATGCAAACTAAGAGTGCAATCCTAAACTGGAGTTAGACTGGCATAAGCTAAGCCAGCAAAGTCTGGCCAGCACAAGGGCCACCATAAAGCGTGCTTGGACCACTCTCGGAGTCAGGGAGGATGGCTCACATCTGTGTGCTGGCCTCTCTAACTGAGAGTGGTCCAAACATTCTTTACAGTGTCACTTGGTCAAACTTTGCTGGTTTAGCTTATGCCAGCCTAACTCAGTTTAGGATTGCGCCCATAATTTCTGACAGAAGGAAGTGGAACACATGATCACTCAATGCTTCTGTTTACCTCTAAAAACACCGACTGAAGCCACAACAGTTCATCTACGTTTTTCCATTGTTTCAGTTTCACTAAAAGTTTTTGCTGCCATGGATCTTGTTTAGGTTTAATCTGCTTGACAAAAAAAAAAAAGATATATATTGTTACACACTTGTCCCACTTTCCCAAGCAGTGTGCTGCTTCTCAGGTTCTGGTTTCCTTTGAAAAATCAATCAATCAATCAACAGGTACTTATATACCGCTTTTCAACACGAAGTTCACAAAGCGGTTTACAGGCAAATAGTACTAACAATAAAATTAAATGGCTCCCTGTCCCAAAGGGCTCACAATCTAAACAAAAGGCAGACCACCAGCAACAGCCACTAAAAAGACTGTGCAGGAGTGAAGAGGGACAATTACTCTCCCCCTGTTAAATATAAGAGGAACACCACTTGAAAAAGTGCCTCTTGCCCAGTTAGCAGGGGATAATATGTGCATTATTTACACATTTGTAAATATGTGCATTATTTACACATTTGTAATATGTGCATTATTTACACATTTACAGGTTAAACATTGGACAGAGGTAGGAAGCAGCTCTCTCCTCGGAACAAATACACAGAAAATTTCCTAGAGAGCACTTTTAGACCCCAAGGTGCTTCAGAGCTGGCTTGCTCCCCTACCTTCCACTTTAGCCTCTGATTCTGATCTGACAAACTCCCTTGTCCCAGCGCTGGACAATATTGGGCTGTAAGTGATCCTAGCCAGTCTCACACACTCAGCCTAGTCTAGCCTACTCTATAGTGTAGTTGTGAGAATAAGAATGCAATCCTAACCTGGAGTTAGGCTGGCACAAGTTAGGCTAGCAAAGCTGGCACAAGAGCCATCGTAAAGCACATTTGGACCTCTTGCAGCATCAGGGAAGATGGCGCGCATCTGTGTGCTGGTCTCTCCGACTGCTTGAGTGGTCCAAACATACATTATGGTATCTCTTGTACCGGTCAAACTTTGCTGGCCTAACTGTGCTGGCCTATTTCCAGGGTAGGATTGTGCCCTAAATGGGGGCAGTAGTTGAGAACCATGTATACTAACCTGATCTTCTTAGAAGATGCTAAATATGTATTGAAGAAGTCAGAGGCTCAAAACCCCTGCTAGCTGGGCAAAGAGGTGCTTTTTTGAGTGGTGCTCTTCTTATATTTAGCAAGGGGAAAGCAACTGTCTATATTCACCCCAGTGCACTATCTTTTCCAGTAGCTGTTTGCTGCTGTTCTTTGAGATTATGAGCGTTTTTTTGGGACAGGGAACCATTTGCTATTTGATCTTCTCTGTAAACTGCTTTGTGAACTTTTTGGTTGAAAGGTGGTTTAGAAATATTCTTATTTTTATTCTTCTTCATCATCATCATAATCATGCCCATGCATCTGACACTTGTTTTTACCTTTATAAAGGGAGTCCAGTTGGCTCTTTTTTTTCAAAGCCATGGGTGGCCCCATCAATCCCCAGTTTTCGGATCCAGGCATTCCAGCATCATACATAGGAAACGTTCTCATTGTCTGTTGCCTACTGAAGATGCTTCTAAACTTATCCTGGACCTGAGCTCAACAAGATGAAAATGCTAATTTCAGGAAGCTATCCACAACTGCGTCATAATTCTAGATCAGTTTAGTGCATTGTAGCAGCATGAAGAATCCAGAGAAACCTACTTGCACTTGGTTAGACTGCACCCAAAATTTCTGACTACCCCCCTGGAGGATGACAAAAAATTAAAATCATGAGACATTCAGAAAGGATGCTGCCATTCTCCTGTTTAGGTAAATGGGTTTCTTATTATTATTTACCTAGTCATCTTTTA
This sequence comes from Lerista edwardsae, assembly GCA_029204185.1. Taxonomy (NCBI): domain Eukaryota; kingdom Metazoa; phylum Chordata; class Lepidosauria; order Squamata; family Scincidae; genus Lerista; species Lerista edwardsae. Next base: position 7,036,164 of record JAJKFI010000049.1, on the reverse strand, counting down.
AAAAATACAGTCCAATTAGTTTTTTAATACATAACTGGGTTATATTTTAGGTTTGTATTTGTTGCTTATGCCAATAAAGGATGACTGAAGGTGCAATCCTAACCTGGAGTTAGGCCTGCATAGTTAGGTCAACAAAGTTTGGCTGGCACAAGGGCCACCATAAAGTGCAGTTGGACCACTCTCGGAATCAGGAAGGATGGCATCCATCTGTGTGCTGGCCTCTCTGACTCAAGGAACAATCCTAACCAACTTTCCAGCGCTGACATAGCTGTGACATGTGCTGCATCCTGCAGTTGGGGGGGCAATCACGGAGGCCTCCTCAAGGTAAGGAATGTTTGTTCCCTTATCTCGGAGCTGCGTTGTCCTTACTCTGGTGCTGGAAAGTTGGTTAGGATTGTGCCCTCTGAGAGTGGTCAAACCAAACTTTATGGTGGCCCTTGTGCTGGCCGAACTTTGCTGGCTGAACTGTGCCAGTCTAACTCCAGTTTAGGATTGCTCTCTGACTGACTGACAATCCAATCATGTGTGGGGCTATGCATTATATAAATAAATGTCAGATCATTTCAAAAATGAAATCCGAGTTTAAAAACCTCCGTTGTTGTTGGGTGTTGGCGAATGCTGGTGTGTCACCCAAAGCGTTGTGGTGTGTCACCTTTGACACGCATGTCATAGATTTGCCACCCCTGACCTAGCTTCTGCATGTCCAGTGTTTCCATACTGAGGCTTTTTTTTTAGTATAAACATCTGAATAGTAAAAGCGGAATAGGAATACAGACATTTTCAATGGGTAAGCACAAGAGGACAGGAGTTTGAATTAGCCTGGTACCAATCTTAACAGCCACATACAGCACTAGACCAATTTATAAATACTATTGCATCCCATCAACATTAACAAAGAAACCACTGGAATTACCATAGAAAAGAGTTCCATCTCATGAGCAGAATGCCTTAGATCATCAACATTATAATCAATACCAAACTGAGAAAGCAAAAGTCTGAGTTGAGGCATCAGCTCTCCGATTTCCACACTGTGTTGAGGGAGGGCAGAGGTGACACCTCTTGCTAGGGATCCTATAAGAAGGCACAGTCAGTCGAATGAATAATCAGAAAGGAATTAGTATACAATTACAAAAAAAAACAACCAAAGGCTGTCTAGGACAGCAGTAAGGCAGAACCCAGTTAAGGAGGCCTGATTTGAAGAAGAAAATTCTGCTGAAGCAACAGTTTAAGTGGGTCTAAATGCAGGCCTTGGAGGAACCAGATAGACTCCTTTCAAGAAACTGTTCCACATTCTCAGCAGGGTTCATCCTGAGCTTGTCACAATTTGCACTTCATTCACTATCCTGCTTGTTTCACTGAGCCCAGCTCCTTGGAAAAAGGAAACAGTCCACCTCTAGGGGGCTGGAAATGGCACCTGGGTGCTATTGTGCCAACACCCTGTCAGCCTCATGCAAACAGCTCTGCTGTCTAAAAGAACCTCATAAGAACATAAGAAGAGCCCTGCTGGATCAAGCCTAAGGTTTATTTAGTCCATCTTCCTGTATCTCACAGTGGCCCACCAGGTGCCTCAGGGAGCACAGGAGACAACAAGATGCTTGGATCCTGTTGCCACTCCCTTGCAACAAAGTAACCAATGGTTTTGGATGCATTTCCACAGAGTGGGTCTCCTCACTCCTTTGCCTTTATGTCCAGCAGCTGCTTCCATTCCCCACAAAACTGTTTTGGAAAAACATTTTTTCTCAAGTTACATTTCAAAAGACCAGCTAAAATTATACCACGCAGATGTCCTCTGCCCACCAGTTTATTGAGAGATGGAGAATTTTAATTGCTATGCAACAACTTGCTAAAGTTCAATAAGGCTCCTGAGGATTTGTGGCGCTGCATGTAAACTAATTTATTATTTCACCGCTTGGCAAGTAATGGGCCATCTGTGCTCTTCATCTCTCTTTGCTTTTAATGCTTTGTTTAATCATTTTCCTATTGAATCTACGAAGCTTAGATCTGTAGAGCAGATGACATTGGAAACTTTATTTAATAGGATACTGTAAAACAAATGAAGTCCTGGATAACCTGTTACTGAAAGTAAACTGCAAGTCATGCCAATTAGCTTTTCAATGCAATAAAAGCTCGTTCTCCTTCAAAATGAACATCCAGTTACTTCATGCTTGGTCTACATTTGCCCACCTTGCTGCTCTCCTGAAATGAAGAATCCTACCTTCCAAAGGATTCCTATGTGCCACCGGCAGAGCCGTATGTAGGGAAAATGGCGCCCATGGCAAGGAGCATGAAATTGCGCCCCTATCAAAATACCTGGATTGCGTCCTTAATTACACAGTACTGTTCCTGCCCTATGCATGTTTGGACAGAACAAAGTGAGGAACTGCAGTCCACCCAAAGTCATCAATGCATTATCAGGCAGCAATGCTGACTATTCCAGACTGAGTACATGGGGCGGGGGGGGGACTTATTGAGAGGGTTTTTTTACTCAGACAACATGAAAAGCTTAGGAAAGAGACCTAAAATCTGAGTCCAAACTCAGTCCTGGAACTGTTCTTAGTACATAATATAATTAATCAATATATAACAAATTCAAATATATTATTAAGAAGCATTAATACGTTATCAATCTCTTTCTATGAAATTCAGCATGCTCCGACCTCATAATATTACAACTGAGGGAAAATAATATCAACATGAAAATAAAATATGAAAGTTGCTTCACCCAGGCTTGTCATCCACCACATATCCCTAATAAGCCCTGTTTTAAATTATGTGCTGAGACAGAACCCAGAATAGTGACTAGGGCCACAATCCTATCCACACCTACCTAGAAGTAAGCCCCATTGACTGCAGTGGGACTTACTTCTGAATAGACATGCACAGGATAGACATGCACAGGATAGACATGCACTGTCTCTAAGAGACAGTGATATTAATCAGGACTTTCCCCAGTTTGAATCTTCACTTTCTCATTGAATGTGGCATCTTATACCACCACCACCCCCACACACACACACGGCATCTGGACAGACCTTTCCAGTTTATAGTCTCGGCTATAAACTTTCCTCAACAGTTAAGTGTTGACTTTCCTCAACAGTGCTTGTTAGTTTCCGTGTAGGTCCTTGAAAAAGTTAGTTTAGAAGCACATTCCCAGTCATGAGTGGTTTGCTGTGCCCCCCAAATGCCCTGAATGCAACTGCAGACACAGGGAGAAGGGGGTGTGCTTCGCACAGCCCCCTTGCATACAGTAGAATGTGTCTCTTGTATTTATAGTAGTGGGGATGAAAAGACTGGCACTCATTATTCACTTTTTACAAAATGTATGCAAAACAACAAGAAAACATAAACGTAGCCTGTGCAGATCAGTCGGCCCAGCAATCTTTCTTGCAGCCCAGTCCTATGCATGTCTACTCAGAAGAAAGCCTCACTAGTCAATGGGACTTACTGCCTGGTAAGTGTGGACAGGATTGCAGCCTAGATGTTACTTTGCAAATGTGCCCGTGGCCTGAGATGATGCTGGGGGTGAAAGGACTCGCTCTTTGCCTCCTTATGACCAGGAAAGGAGGGCTGGCTGTTCTGCAAGGAGGTTGGGGGTGGGGTTTCCACGTGGTTTTTCTTGCACACTCACCCAATCAAACCAGAGCGGGGTATGTGCAAAAAAACACAACAGAATATGTTGTTCTAGTTTGGCTGCTGCAACAACAGCAGCAGGAAAGTGGAAGGAAAAATGGAATTTTTGGGGGAGGGGAAGAAATGGAGAGGAAGAGCACGGAGGAGAGGGGGGCTTTCCTTGCAGTTTGGGGGCAGCAGCAAAGCATCTGGGGAGAGAATTAGATGGTGGGAGGAAAAAAATGGGGGGCCACCGCATCTGCTCCTTTTTGCAACCCATCTGATCTCCTGCTGCAGCAGTAAACACCTCCGGGTTTCCCACGTGCCCGCCCAGGAACGTTCCACTGGCCAGAACCCACCTGTTCATCTGCATATGGCTAATTTGTTGTGTATTTGTGTGAATAATAGCAGAGTTGGGGGCTTGGAGACC
>JAJKFI010000049.1:6997770-7023656 GCA_029204185.1 Lerista edwardsae | reverse complement strand
ATGTATGTATGTATGTATGTATGTATGTATGTATGTATGTATGTATGATGTTTTATATATAAAAGTAACAGATATATCTTAAATAAATCACTTGAAACTCACAAAAATTCATGTGGTTCAAGCCAGCACATCTACAGCTTGAAGGATCAAACTAGACAAGTTGGTAAATATGTCTTCATCTACTTCAGAATTTGTTTTTACTCTAAAGTAGCTGACATGGAAATCCATGGAAAACCGGGAAATCCAGTTCAAATCAGGACAGCAACCCTTTTGCTTTTGTTTTTCCACACACACAAAAAAAGAGTCCCCCAGGAGCTATTTATTGCTCAAAGAAACATTGTGCAGACCCTCTACATACTATTCAACTCAGGACTGAGGCATGAAGTCACCTTGCTTGTGGGAATTTTTTTTAATTAATATTTCTACCCATTGGCAGCGTCATAGCAAAAGGATATTTTGATTCACTCATTTAACCACAAGCAGATAAAATGCTAGACAATTATGGATGAATAAGCAGGCAGCTGTAGGTGATAAATCGCCATTCTTGTTTTCAGTTAGGTTCTCTCTGCTTTAACAGATGCCCGAGTTTAAGCAAAATAATATTCTTAGTAGGCTTGGTTGAAACCATAGCCTTACAAACCTACAGTCACCTGAGGGCCACTGCTGGTCTTCAAGCCATGGTTCATTTTATTCAATTTATCATGAGACTTTAGCTAAGGTGGCTCACTCCAGCTGCTCATCTATCTTTGGAGAAAGGAAACATTAAAAAGGAAGGAGAAAGATCTCCTTGGGAGGAAGAGAATGCAGAAGCAGAAAGGGGGAAATGACAGACCTAAAGAGAGCAAACATATGGTACAGGGGTGCACTGGAATAAAGAAATTTGTTTACACTACAGGCACACAAACTGTTTGAGGGATGCCATTGTCTTTACCTATAAACCCGGTGTGGGGTCCCCTGTAGAACTCCATTTTCTTCTATTTCTGCCTTCAATTCAGCCAGCTGTACTGCCAGTTCCTTCTCTACCTGCTGAACCCTTTCAGTTGAAGAGATCTTGTAAATTTCATCCATTTTGTCTTGCACCAGAAAATGAGGAAAAACCTGATAAATTCATAACTTAATAGTTCATAAGTAATAGTCATAACTTAATAGTCACTCTCAATAGTAAGTGCAATGGGAAGGGCCACTGCCTAATGCAGTGGTCCCCAAACTCACTGCAGCACCCTTTGCACTCACAGGAGTGCTGTGTGGCTTCTTCTTCCCAGCTTCCCAAGATCATGCAAGAATCTCAACCCAGTGATCTGGGAAGAAAAGGTCATGTGATGCCACTGTGATTGTGCCACATGCCCTAGGGTGCCACAGGGAACAGAGCATTCCAACTGCCACACCTGGCATTTTCCAGTTAGGTCTGGGAAAGACCCTGAAACCTTGAATAGCAGCTGCCAGTTTGTGAATGTAAACAATTGTGAGCTGGATGGTCAGCTTTGGGAGGAATGAGAAGAGTTACTTCAGCTTCGTGAACATCATGAATTGCCCTGCTCTGAGAAATGAATGCATGGTTGTCTTTATGACTGACTGACCTTTGCATTGCCAACAAGTTCAGCTTCTCTTGAATCATGGAGAACATGAACCATTCCTCCTGTTCCCAAGCCTGGCCACACACATATGTCTCTATTGCGGTGACTGCACACAGTCACAACAGACTCAGTGCTGAATGTGTATCTCACTCGGGCCTGAAGACTCAAATATGGTCAGGGGTTTATGGGATAAACCTTTGGGGATCTAATTGTACTGTAACAGCTGACATACTGATATGGTCACACTTGGGTGTGAAAATGTTGGTTGTATTCCTTATGTTTACCTTTGACCAATAAAAAAACAGGTTATTGTGGTACAAACTTCTATGACTTAGAACCCATTTTGTCAGATGTTCCATCTCTCTCTCTCTCTCTCTCTCTCTCTCTCTCTCTCTCTCTCTGTGTGTGTGTGTGTGTGTGTGTGTGTGAGAGAGAGAGAGAGAGAGAGAGAGAGAGAGAGACTATAAAATGATTATAAATTGTGGTACCAATAGATTATTAAATGCACGGAGTGGCAATAGGACTAATATTAAAACATTTGGTATAAACTGAGTGAATAAGTAGTGTAGAAGATTAAGGGTGCAACCCTAACTTGCACTGGAGCGGGAAGGCTGGTGTGCCTGTGCTGTATCCAGCACATGTTTGGGAGCTGCCTAGAGCCCCCATGGGGACCGGGGGTAGGTGCGAGCTGCCCCAAAGAGCTACTCAGATCTGCACCTGCTATTTAGGAGGCGCAGATCCGGGTAAGCTGTGCAGCCCGCATCCAAGCTCCACCCTGGGCCAGCATGCCTCCTGGCACACACACCCCACCCCATTCCACCATCCTTCCTGCCCTCCCCCTGCCGAGAAATGCCCCTGCGCCAGCCGAACTTGGCTGGCAGTGTGCTGGCAGTTTGTGCTGGTACTGCAGCGTCAATGCAAGCTGCGCAGCAGCACTGGCACACAGGTGCTTTATGGCATGTGCGCAACAGCGCAGGGTTGACATGAGCAGTTTGTGTCGGCCCAAGGGGGGGGGCGTTGAACTTTGCTGCTTGTGCGCTGGTTCAGAGGCCAGAGTTCCAATTCTACTTTGTGACGGCAGTCACTGCATCACCTTGAATGTGTCTTTCTCAGCCTGGGATACCTGACAGCGATACACTTCAGCTGTAACAGTGCATATCCAAGAATGGCTCCATGAGCCAACAGCAGTCCAAATTACTATTTGTAAGAACGGAAATTCTCTCTCTCTCTCTCTCTCTCTCTCTCTCTCTCTCTCTCTCTCACACACACACACACACACACACACACACACACACACTTCCCCTCCTCCCAAGATAGCTGACCCCTTTTGAAAGTGTGTGCTGCTGCTCCAGGGTGTGTTCAGACATGCAGCTAAGTACACACAAACACTTGGTTCAACCAAAGTAGCTTTCTATTGGGACTGGACTATGCTTTCTTAATCCAGAAAGCAAACACTTATTCCCCCTTCGTCTCTTGCACAAAGTATGCCCAGCCCTAATTTTAAGGAACCCTTTACAGAAGGATTATATTGCAGATGATGAATTGAGCATAATATAACCTTCCTGTTGGGCCATAAATCAAATTGTCATTTCTGTACAAGATGCTTTGGATTTACTCTAGTTTTGGAAAGATTTGTGGACAGATCTATTATTCAGCATCAAGTTTCAAGAAAAACACATTCCAATACTGTCTGAGCAGCACCACTGCAAGTCTTGCCAATCTTTCTTCCCATTAAATACTGGATTCATGTTGGAATATGGATGAAAACAAACAGCTCTAGGGTTCTCTGTGCTAAAATAGGCTGGGCCTCTGGGCAATCAGAAGATGCATGCATGCAACTATGAACTGTGAATGAAGTATTTCTTATGAAACCTTAATCCTTTGCTCCTGTGTATGTTTCTTGATAGCAGCTAGGTGGGTGGAATATTTGTACCAAAAGGGGGTCTTTTGCAGATTACTCTATTCCCCCCTCCCTTCCAACAATTAATTGCCCTTAATCTACAGCCCTTAATCTTTCTGCCAAAATATTTGAAACATTTTGCAAAGCGTTGGCTTCTAAACCAGAGTCATTACACATGGAGACATGCTGTCAGCAGATCTGAGTAAAACACAATTAATCCAGTGCTGTTAAATTTGATTACAATTTAGTTTGGCTATAATTTGGTACTCTCTGTTATCAATTATATTGCTTTGTTTGCATCTACTTCTCCTGCCTCCCCTTAGCCACAGTTTAGCCCCTCGCTTATGCCTTGGAATGTCCCTCTCATTGCCAAAAACAGTATGCACTGCTTAGCCTAGCACTTTATACTTGGATGGGAACATTTGCAGTACAGCCAGAAACAAGGCTAAATACTTCATAGGAAGGAAATGTGTTGCTTTTCTCCAAGCCAGCCTTACTTCTAGTATCAGAGCCGAGAAGAGAAGGTGGCAGGGGCGCCGACTTGTTTTTAATATTGGGGGTGCCTATGGCCACGCCCCTGATGTCGATGTGGCCACACCCCCTGACATGGCCATGTCCCCTGTCAGCCCTGCCCAGCCTTGGAAGCAGAGGCTACTTGCACCAGACTCTTCCGAGGCCGGGGTGTGCGATCGTGTGCATTGCATTTTCCTTTTGATTCCCATTCTCCATTATTGTGTGCTTATCTGCTGTACCTTTAGCCTTGCCTCCCTGGTTTCATGCCATTCCACAAGCCACTCACTGCATGTACAATAGATTTCCCCTGTGTGCACATTACACGTGTCTTAGAGCACACCTGGTAACAACCTAAAGTTAGCCTTAGATGAGCTTTCTATAGCAAAAGCAAAACACATGATGGACAAAAAGAATCTGGCAAAGTCATCACAAGACCACCACTTTCCCCGTTGATCCTAGATTCAAGCTTCAGTTCCACCCCTTAGCCTTAGGGTCATCAGTTCTTTCCCCACTTTTAACATCTATATTATTCCCACTAAGAGGCAATTCCTATGTTATTTGACCAGTGAAGTTACTGCAAAGAATCCAAACTGTGTGGATTTTATCTCATGGTAAACAAACTTTAAGGGATCAATAAGTACTTATTACAAGAAATTTTGCAGTAATGCCAGAGAACTCCTGCAAAATTACCCATTTTCCAAGCGTGAGAGAAAACTGCCCATGCCACATGATGCTTATTTCACATGAATCAGAATACTACAGTACAGTTTCTCAGCAGAAAAGAGATAGCCCAAATGGCATAGGAATTTAACTCAAAAAATTTTTTAAAGCATATTTATTATGCATTTTAAGCTAGAATTTGTGAAATCTGCCAAAGACAAAATGAGCTGTTCTTTTTCTTTACTAATTTTTCCAAACATGCATTATTACTTCAAGAGTTGTATCTAGTCACAAGTCCCTGCATTAGTAGTCTAGGGACTGAAGATCATTTTATGACAAGTATAGGAGCTCGTTTTGCTGCCACAGACATGATTGAACAAGGTTAGTTAGTAATGAAAACGTTATTAGAGTTATGAATATAGTATATAAGATTTCAGGGAATTCATTAGCAATTACATCAAGGTTGTCGATACTTTTTTGAAAAAAAAAATAGTGAAATTATTAGAAAGCAGTGGAGGGAGAGAGCAAGCCTGCACGAACACACAAATAGGACAGGACACAAAGGGTTCTTCAATTTGATTTTGTATGTGCATGTCCAGTTACACTAACAGCCAAGGAAACTGAACAGAAACTCAAGAGCCAAATCCTATCCAATTTTCCAGCTTTGGTGTAGCCATCCCAATGGGGTGTGCACTGCATTTTGAGGTGGTGGGGAAGTCAGGGAGGCCTCCTCAAGGTAAGGGAACATTTGTTCACTTACCTCAGGCTGCATTAAAGCTGCATTGTCACCAGAAAGTTGGATAGGATTGGGCCCTCCAGAAAACAATTTAAAACAGTTTGCCTTGAATAAACAATTTTCTTCCCTCACCTTCAGTATGATCAAAAGTGGTACCAATGTAGTTTTGTTGAAAACTTACCTTGGTGAAGCTAGCATAATGGCTCCTGTGTGACCTAAAACTAAAAGCTAATTATTCTTCAAAAAATCTTTTCTTTGCTGCTATTTTAGGACGCAGTCCTAACCAACTTTCCAGCACCAGGGTAAGGGCAATGCAGCTCCGAGGTAAGGGAGCAAACAGTCCCTTACCTTGAGGCCTCCGTAACTACCCCCCCCCCCCAACTGCACATGCCCCATTGACACAGTTATGTCAGTACTGGAAAGTTGGTTAAGATTGCATCTTAAGTCTAATATAAAATATAATACAAATATAAACCAACTATAATAAATATAATATAAATCAACTATACTTACCACAGTCTTTGTCACAAACCACTGGTTTGCAGAGATGTTGGGATACCAACTTAGATCATGTAACTGGTGAATACCAGACTTAGCCAGAATGTCAAGGTCACACCCTCCCAAGTACAGACAGTAAACAGCCTCCAGCAGAGAAAAGGGAAGCCTTGTTGTGTTACTAGAAACTGTAGCAGCGCGCCTCTTCTCCCACAGGTTTCTATAGCTAATGCAATCAAACACCAAAGTAGCAATGGAGGGAATTCACCACAGTGAGTGTACAGGCTTAGCTGTAACCATAACAACCTCAGTACACACAACCCTCTACAGAAAAGGAATTTACTGTGTTTTTAACCAATAGGTGACCCACGGCTTCATTTCAGTGCTCACAAACTGAGCCTATCCACAGAGCACAAAGTACTTTCCCAGATCCAAAGGCCAGGATAGCAGGGCATGTCAATGTTTGCCCTCGATTGCCTAGAACAGCGCTTCCCAAACCTTTTAGCACCGAGACCCACTGACAGTCTATTGCAACTCACTAGCCAGACAATGAGATGTAAAAAAAATAATAATTTGTCAATAAAATTAATAAATGGTTAACAATAATTGGGATCCTGTGCCCCCGAGATTGCTAGTTACATACAGTATGTGTGTAAAGATATTTGCTAGACTATCCCTAGGAATTTGGTTCAAGGACGGTTCCCCCAAGCCTTTACAGTCATTCCAGGATACCCAGAAGGCTGAACTGAAGAGAAAGATATACTGTTAGAGACATTCAGGCCAGACAAAAGGCAGATACTAAGTTCACATGTGATCTACAACAGTGTTATTCAAACTGTGGGTCGGGACCCACTTGGTGGGTCACGATCTGATGTCAGGTGGGTCGAGGAAAGCTGGGAGCAGCCATCTTGGAGACTGCAGACCTTACTCTTGTTATATTTCTTTTGTGAGTGTTAACAGTTTGCATTTTCAAGTGAGGGTTTGTTTTTTTTTTAGTTCAGTGCTTTTACATCATATTTTGTCCTAATCTCACTTTCTGTCAGGGATGTTTCATGGTTGTGCAACAGCTGCAGCCCAAGAATGCCAATTTACATTACATTTGTTTACATCACAATGATGGCAATTTCTGCTTGATGATGTCACTTCCTGCCACAACATCATTTCCAGGTTAATGAAATAACTTCTGGTGGGTCACAAGTGCCATTCTAAAAAGTGAGTCCCGGCAGTGGCGTTGTGTGTGGGGGACCTCGGAGGCCATCACCTTGGGCGCAAAATTCTTAGGGGCGCAAACATTCGGGAAGCAAATGGGAGTGCCTGGCACCTCGCGCCCTCACCAGTGATGTCATGCAGGGGGTACGCGGGGGTACGCGAGTACCGGTTTCTAGGATTACAGTTGGCCCCGCCCATTCGCCCGCCCACTCATCGACTCTGCCCTCTGCAACGTTTGAATTTCCTGCATGTTTGAGTTGCCTGCATGTTCTCAGAGCCAGGCAGGCAGCAAGCGGAGCCTTTCCTTTCCTTGCCACTGAAAAATGAGTTGCTCTGGGGTTTTAACATGATGCCAGGCCTCCTTAACATGTTCTGGGGGTGCTGTGGAATACTGTTGCAACTGTTGGGTCAGTTTAAAATCATCTGAGGCCTCAAAAAGGGCTTTTTTTCATGTCACTTCCTGCCACAACATCACTTTTGGCTTATGACGTCACTTCCGATGGGCGGGTCCCGACACGTGCCAATCAAAAGTGAGTACCTGTTCTTAAATCATTTAGATGACACCACTGACCCTCACTGACGTCATGACATGAGGCGTGGGGGTGCAACGTGTGCCTTGCCTCTGGCACGGGCAAGGCATGCTACGCCCCTGGATCCCGGTCTAAAAAGTTTGAATAGCACTGATCTAGGGCATGCCAATTACTAGAGAAAATAGAAAAATGTGACATTTAAAGGATTACCTCACACCATAGGTTAGCATTCCAGCTAACAATTTTCTTCTGCAAACCAGGCCAAGGTGCTTGCAAAGGGTTGTTTGTTTCAAAAACGTTTCACAACCCACCAAAAATTGGCTCACAAACTGCAGGTGGCTCCTGACCCACAGTTTGGGAAACACTCGAAGGAGAACAGCTCTAGATGAGAGCCTAAATGCCAAAAAAGTTTGTGGCTAATTCTGTTGTCAAGGTAAAGCAATTGAGTAGCAGCACTTAACCCCACCACTACCACACACACCCATAATGCCCTCCCAGCACTGCTCAATGTAACCAAATATTCTTATCAGAGAGAACAGAAAAAAGTTACCATGAAGCCTGGCACTAGTGAAAGCTATTTTAGCACAATTTTGAAGAACCTGAGCAGGACTGGGACAACCTCCTGGTACTTGAAATGCCTTCCGCTTTATCTGCTGATGTTCTAATTGAGTGGTCTTCAATCTTTTTCATTCCTGTAAGTTGCCACAGCCCCACAACTGATGCTTCGCAACCCCATTGGGGTCCCAACCCCAAGGTTGAAGAACACTGCAGTACAGTATATATTTCCCTTGAACTTTATATGATGACAAATGCTTCCTCTTGCTCTTTTCACTGTTACACATTTGTGTTAGACACTTAACTCTATCTCTTTGTACCATCCCAAACTGAAGAGGCCGTGAAGGTCCTGGGATGCTGCCTGGAGGCAGTTGAGGTATGGATGAAAGCCAATAGGTTGAATAGGTTGAATCCAGACTGAATCCAAAAAAGACAGAAGTCCTCCTAGTCAGGAAATTCTCAATGCTCTTGCCCTGCAAGAACAGGTGCGCAGTCTGGAAGTGTTCCTGGACTCTCAGCTATCTCTGGAGAACCAGATAGCAGCTGTGGCTAAGAGTGCATTTGCCCAGCTTCAATTGGTGCACCAACTACAACCATACTTGAGCCGTTCTGACCTGGCCATGGTGGGCCATGCATTAGCGATTTCAAGGCTGGACTACTATAATTTGCTTTATATAGGACTCCCCTTGAGAGCAATTTGGAAGCTAGTTAGTACAAAATGCAGCAGTCCGGGTGGTTACAGGGACTAGATGGTTTGACTCAGTTGGTCCTCTCCTTCAGCAGGTGCAGTGGCTGCCCATTCGCTTCCGATCTCAACTTAAGATGATAGTATTGACCTTTAAGGCCCTTCAGGACAGGCCCAGCCTACCTCAAGGACCGCCTTCTTCCATACATATCAGTTCACCCTCTTAGATCATCTAAAGCGGCTCTCCTTTAAGTGTCCCCTCTGTCCCAAGTTAAAGGGATGGCAGCTTGGGGGGCGGGCCTTCTCTGTAGCGGCTCCACAAATATGGAATTCCCTTCCAGAATTAAGAACAACACATTCTCTAATGGCCTTTTGGAAAGGGCTCAAATCATACCTACTTTGTCTGGCCTCTGGATGATGGTTGGCTGTCTGCCCTCTATCCCTCTGATGTCCCTATGGAATTCTGCTATAGTTTGTTTACCCCCCTGGTCAATTGTTTTTTCCAGCCTCTAAAGGGCCTGATGAGAATTGGGTCTTGCTTCATTCTTTAACTCTGTGTTCCTGTTTAATGTTAATTTTTTTTTTGCTTTTGTTTTTACAAAAAGGTTACATTGGACCTTTTTGTTCTCTGTAAGCTACAAATGCTGTAAGGCATTTGCTTCGGCATGGGAAAGGCGGGATATAAGTTCTTCAAATAAAAAAAAAATTTGGGCGTCTGCTGCTGGCTTCTTTGACATTCTTCAGCAATGGCACACACCAGAGCAGATAACTTACAACCTGTACGTGGGAATGAGCACAACATGTTCTAGTGTTCACGCTTCAGAAAGTTTAAAAAAAAACACACTTGGACAAAAATGCTGGATTTCAGAATAATCTGGATTTTGGATGTCCGCATGAGAGATCTTATATGTTACAATAAATAAACCCTAGTATAGTGATGCCACTGCATTTAGGTTGTACATATGATACTGCATTGTAATTTATTCTGTACAATGCGGGGGTGACTCACTGACCTCCCACATCGGACGATGCGAGCCCTAGTGACACCACTGGATGCAGCACCCCAAAATGCAAGACATTGAAGAAAAATGTAGGACGTTACAAAACAAAAACTATATATAGATTATGGGGTTTCTTGTTCTCTTTCATGCAACCTAAGGAACGAAGGAGCAAACACACCAGCAAGTGATGTTGGCAGCCCCTCTAAAGATTGGCAGCCCTTGTCTGTCTTGAAGCATAGGACATTTTGACATTTACCCAGGAATTTGAAATGTAGGACACATCCTGGAAAGAGAGGAGGTCTGGTCACCCTGGCTGTAGGTATTCGGTGGACTCTTTAACTGTGAATATTTCGGCTTTGATATTTGTTTTGTGGATGTTCTTTGCTTCTGTTGCTAGTTGTAGCCTGCTGCTTTTTTCCTTTTTTTTTTTTTTTTGCAAGCATTCCAATATAAATGGGTTTGAAAACTTTGACAACTATTATAGCTTGTTATTAGGTTCTCCTAGCTCTTGGATATACGTAGAACAACTATACTTGGTGAAACTAACCAACAGCGCAATCCTGTGTATGTTTACTCAGCAGTAAGTCTTTTTGAATTCAACAGGATTTACTTCCAGGAAAGTGTATATAAGGTCTCAGCCTTAAATCAACTATCACTAAGGTTTAATGTCAAACAATACATTTCAGTAAGGAAACATCACTAAATTTACAATTGCCTACAACAGATACTTCCCATGAGATATAGTTTTTATTGTATACATTCTTTTTACTGATATTTCTATGCCAGTCCAGGTTTCCTGAAAGGTGAAAAGTGGGGTAATGTTTAAGAAAATAAAAATGTGTTCAGAAAGTCTCACATTGTCACACTCTTTTAAATTATTGATATGTGCCAGAATGGCAAAAATCCCAAGACAAGACATACTAGGCTGGGCTGTCAGTTTCTCAGAGGTGCAAGTACAAGGAGTAACTCTTGCACGCCTTCCATCCATGCCACCTCAGGGCATGCTCCAGCATTACCTGGCTGCATTGCCTTCCTTCCAATTTCTCTTATACCTCCCTGTATCTTCATTTTATTTCAGTAACCATGAGTATCATTGCCCCTTCTCTAACTTTGAGCAATCATACAAGTTCACATTTTTGAAACAAAAAAATACCTCTGGAGTTTTCTTTGGCTATCTATTCTGTCCTCTTACACTTGTAATGCTTTCTTGCATTACCCCTTGCTGTGCTTTCCTTTAGCTATCCCTCAGTATGTAATATCCCTTTAAGATGACTTACTGCAGCTCACAGTTTGAGAACTGTAGTCCTACAGAGTATTTGTGGTGATGATAATGAGGCTGATTAAGCCTCTTGCAGTGAGGGGCTGAGCTGCCGCAATGCAGAGGGATGGAGCAAGTAGAAGGGCCACAGGCTACCATTGACTAACGCACTTTTAGAGATAAGCCAGGACATAAGGAACTTCCAAAAATAGCAAAGAGGGGTGCCTAGGAAAGGAGGGTTGGAATGGACCAAAAGGGAAATACTTCAAGTAGTATTGGGAGGATCAAAGGAAAACTGGGAGAGTGACCAATCAAATGTTCAGAAGGTATAGAGCAGGAGAAGGTTCAGACTTGTGGAACCTTACTATTTCCACTCTTTTTATTTTCCCCCCACATTACAAGACATAATAAAAAATCCTGTATGTCCTTAATCTGATTTAAGTATCACACATTCTGGTCCTGCAGTTATGATAATTTCTTATGGCCGTCACTCACTTCAGGTCAGCAATTTTCAGCCACTGTGTAGCAGCACATGCAGCTAATGGTCCATAGGTGTGTCCTGCTTTTTTTGGAAATCTATCTCCTATTCATGTCCACCTCATTGCCCTTTTATTTTATCCCTTCTTTCACTCAACATTGCATAAGAACATAAGAGCCCAAACATAAGGCCAAAGGCCCATCTAGTCCAGCTTCCTGTATTTCAGTGGCCCACCAGATGCCTCAGGGAGCACACAAGACACTTGCATTTCGTTGCCACTCCCCTGCATTCTGAGGTAGCCTATGTCTAAAATAAGGAGGTTGCATCAGCCATCATGGGCTGTAGCCTGCAACGGACTTTTCCTTTTCCAGAAATCTGTCCAATCCCCTTTTAAAGGCACCCTAGGCCAACACCATTACCACTTTCTGTGGTAAGGAGTTCCAGATTAATTACACGTTGTACACAAAAGTATTTTATTTGTTCTAACTCATCCAACATTCCATTTTAGTGGCTGTCCCCTTGTTTTGGTGTTGTGAGAGAGGGAAAAGAACATCATTCTGTCCATCCGATGCATAACGTTGAATGTTTCAAGGTTTCCTTTATCTTTCTTGTGCTCCACCTTTGGAGTTGCAATCTCTTTTTCCTGGCAGGGCTTCTGTTGTCATATAGTCCCTAATAAGACATGCAGAAACTTAGCAGGAGAACCTCTTCCCATCACTGCATGCTAGTGATTTAGAAACCTGCTAAAGATCCTGTAACGCAGCTCTTAAAAGCATAGAAACTCTTCTAGGAAAATATTTGACTAAACTCTATTTTCTCTTTTCCTGTTTTCTTAGAATGCAGTAATATAGTATAATACACATATACAGTGTCACTCTATGTACATGAGGTACAGCTTATTGAGGCATGGAAGTTACCCATTTTAAACTCCATACAGCAATTCCCCTGTATCACCAATACAAGCACACTCCAGAAGGCCCATTTGCATTCTCAAACCACTGCAGTGATGGAAATTTGCAATTTCCCTGACCTTGGAATGCCAGTTCCACCATGCACTCTCTTTTACTCTCGGGAGCTGTCAGGGTCCTAGGTGTCTCTGATTTATCTTACTCCTGGCTCACTGTCTTAACACTTCCACTGAGTCAGAAGTGCATGTTCTCAGTTTAGTTCTTGTGTATCCAACAATATCAAGGGGATATTGAGATTTGTATACACTCCATGAGATTTGTACACAGGATTTGGATGAATCCCCATTCCTTGGAACCCCCACAGACACAACCCTGTAATAACAGAATTATTTATTTAGAAAATAGAATTAAGGTTACATATTACTTGAAAAGCATTTAGGTGTTTCAGAAAAATATCACATGCATAAGGCTAAAAAAATAAAGCCAATCTTCTAAATGTTCCTAATGCTTAACCTAGATCTTTCCAACTTTTGAGCATAAGCAAAGGGTAGCTCTTCTACCTATTTAATCACAGTCGATATGAACTGACATCCATGATGGAATGACAAACATCTTCCTCTCCCAACAGGGTTTTTTTTTACCCCTCAAACTTAGCCCTTAGCAAACTAGAAATCTGAATCAACCAAAGTTTCTGGAAGATTATCTCCTCACCTAAGTTATTGTCTGTCACTTACTCTGACCCCTCTAAACTGGAGAATCACAGCTGCAACAAACTCCCAACTAGCAAGACCTTGAGGTCCAGCCAATTATTATGCTTCCCACTCAGCTGTACCTCAGAAATCCAGATGCAGGGGAGAGGCAACAAGATGCAAGAATCTTGTCTTGTGTGCTCCACTGAGGCACCTGGTGGGCCACTGTGAGATACAGGAAGCTGGACTAGATGGGCCTTTGGCTGATCCAGTGGGGCTCTTCTTATGTGCTATTAAGGCGACTTTTCACAGCCTTCCAACTAGCTCTTCCCACAGCTACTGCAAAATGGCAGCAGGCTTCCAAAATGGAGTCAGACCGAAGTCCGTGATTTTAACCCGTTTTTCACAAGCTCCAGGATTGCCATAAGCAAATTCTACGTTTTGCCCAAAGACAGTTCACATCTTGCTTTCAGATGTAATGAAGTCACCATGATCATTTTGCCGATGTCATATTCCCCAGGCAACACTCAGCATCTATATTTTTCTTTTTTTGGTCTATTTCAATCAATTAGGACTGTACCTTTATTCTCAGAGGGAAAAGTAGAGAAAAAGTACCTGAGAAAAGGATGGTTAAAGCATTTTAATGGTTAGCAGTTCCAATTTTATAATAAATTATAATTCTGGGAGCACACCCTAAGTGTGAAGCAGCCCCTGTAATTTGTAATAACAATAACAAATATAATTTTTTTAAAAATTCCAGATTAAGCCTTGAACATTTTCTTTTATTGAAAGGCACAGTAGAATTTTTAAAAAATTCAATTCACCCAATGGTGTTGCTCTGTGAGAACACACAGTTCCTGTAGGATTTGTTTCCGGTTAAAATGACATAAGAAATGAAAATGCTTATCATGTTTCACCCATGTTCAAAATTTGCAAGAAGTTGCTAGAACACAGATATACAGAGCAACAGGTTAAGAAATACATTATTCAAGAAATGTATGCTTTATAAAAATAAATTACAATGATGTCTTTAAAAAGTCAATATACAATTGAAGAAACTTGTCCAAAATCTATGTCTCAGAATTGATGAAAATGTTACTGTGCCACACAGTTGCCCCAAAGATCTGATCTGTGTTGAAATGGGGGAAATCAACAAATTCCCAATATGTATCAATGAAGACTAGGGTTCCCAAACGATATCATCCTTCTTCAGTACCAGTTGAAGCCTCTGAGCAGTTTTCAGTAGCTGAAGGGAATTTGTGCTCTTATTAACTGAGCAGGTACCATGAACGCTGCCTCTTGGAAGGACTGTAGTCTCTTTGGCTTCTTCAAATTTGGCAGGTCTTGATGCAGCATTTGCTGCTTTTCTCTTCAATTTTTGAGCCTTTTGCCTCAGCTTATAAACCTTGAGAGAGAGAAATCCTATTATCAGTTCTGATCAGGCTCTAGCATCAAAATGACAGCACTTCAGGCCATGACATCACTTCCAGAGGGTCCCAGACAAACCATTATTCTAAACAGTAGGTCAAAGTGCTAAAATGTTTGAGAACCACTGTTTTAGATATTAGTTATGATACAGAAAGACCGTTCAAAGATTCTCAGGTTGCAATCTTACAGGCACTTTCATAGGAGTAAGCCCCACTAAACACAGTGGGACTTACTTCCATATAAACAAGCATTCAATTGCTATCAATTGCTGTTTTACAGTTATGGAACTTGCTTTGTTACCTGAAGTATAGCAAAAGTTCTCATTTAAATAATCCTATTTGATTTATATAGATGAGCGTAATAATTTATTGTGTTATAGCACAAGCAGTCAATATTAATATTTTTTTTTTAATGTTAAATTTTATAGTTTTATGTAATGCCGCCTTGAGTGCCTTCGGGCATAAAGGCGGGGTATAAATCTTTTAAATAAATAAATAAATATTAAAAATCCAAGTCATTATTACTTAAGTGAAGTAAACAGGTACTAATCACTTATCTAAAGCAAACTGTCGCACACTAAAATTCTTGACCATATGATTTGAAACATTGTTAAAATTTAAGAATGTAAGAAAAAGCTTTGCTGGATCAGGCCAAAGGAACTAACAATTTTCTTTTGTTAGTTCCAACTCTCCTAACACTCACTTTTAGAGGAGGCCCCCTGGTTCTGGTATTGTGTGAGAGGGAAAAGAGATTCCCTGTATCTACTCTATCCACTCCATGCATAATTTTGTATGTGTCAATCATGTCCCCCCTCAGGCACCTTCTCTCTAGACTGTAGAGCCCCAAACACTGTAACCTTTCCTCGTAAGGGAGGTGCCCCAGCCCAGTAATCATTTTAGTTGTTCTTTTCTGTACTTTTTCTAATTCCATTGTGTCCTTTTTGAGATGTGGAGACCAAAACTGTACACAATACTCTAGGTGTGGCCTTACCATTGCCTTGTACGGCAATACAATATTGGCTGTTTTATTCTCAATCCCTTTTCTAATTATCCCTAGCATGGAATTTGCCTTCTTCACTGCCACTGCACACTGGGACGACATTTTCATTGAGCTGTCCACTAACACCCCAAGATCTCTCTCCTGGTCTGTCACTGACAGCTCAGAACCAATTAACCTATATGTGAATTTTTGATTATTTGCCCCAATATGCATTACTTTGCACTTATTTACATTGAAACGCATCTGCCATTTTATTGCCCATTCTCCCAGTTGAGAGATCCTTCTGGAGCTCTTCACAATCCTTTCTAGTTTTCACCACCCAGAAACGTTTAGTGTCATCTACAAATTTGGCCACCTCACTGCTTATGCCTGTATCCAGGTCATTTATGAATAAGTTAAAAAGCACTGGTCCCAGGACAGATCCCTGGGGCTCACCGCTCTTCACCTCTCCCCACTATAAAAACTGCCTATTAATCCCCACTCTCTGCTTCTCGATCCTCAACCAATTCTCAATCCACAAGAGGAGCTGACCTCTTATTCCCTGACTGTGAAGTTTTTTCAGCAGTCTTTGGTGAAGGACTGTGTCAAATGCTTTCTGAAAATCTGGTTCACCAACTGGTTCACCAACATCCACATGTCATGCTGATTCTCCCCCAACAAGGTTTGGTCTTCTATATGTTTTAGGATTTTGTCTTTGATGAGACTTTCCACCATCTTACCTAGAATGGGTGTGAGGCTGACCAGCCTATAGTTTCCTGGGTCCCCCCTCCTACCTTTTTTAAAGATTGGTGTGACATTTGCTATCCTCCAATCCTCTGGTACCGTGGCAGTTTTAAGGGACAAATTGCTTATTATAGTCAAGAGATCAGCAACTTCATTCATTCTTAACTCCTGAATGCCATCTGGGCCCAGTGAATTATTTATCTTTAATTTATCAATTACATCTAACACATCCTCTCTTTTCACTTCTATCTGACTTAGTTCCCTAGTCAAAAGGGACTGTTCAGGCAGTGGTAACTGCCCAAGGTCTTCTGTCGTGAAGACAGATGTAAAGAATTCATTTAATTTCTCTGTAATCTCTAAGTCCCCTTTTATCTCCCCTTTCCCTCCCTCACCATCCAGCGGGCCAACTGCCTCTCTGGCAGGTTTCCTATTCCTAATATATTTAAAAAAGCTTTTATTATTCCTCTTTATGTTGCTAGCCATGCGTTCCTCAAAGTCTTTCTTGGCCTCCCATATCACCTTCTTACATGTCTTTTGCCAGAGTTTACGGTCCTTTTTATTTTCTTCATTTGGGCAAGACTTCCACTTACGGAAGGAAGCTTCCTTGCCCTTTACAGTCTCTCTAACTTTGCCCATTACCCATGCTGGCACCCTCTTGCATTTAGTCGAGCCCTTCTTTCTTTATGGGATACACTTCTCCTGTGCTACTACTACTCTCATTTTAAACAACCTCCATGCTTTCTCGAGTGTTTGGACTTTTTTCACCTTCCCTTTTAACTTCATCTTAACTAGTTTCCTCATTTGTGGGAAATTTGCCCTTTGAAAGTCAAGGGTTTTTATATCAAATCTGATACATGTTGGGGGCATACTACCCCCAACATGCATGGCAAAACAGATTGCCACATGGTTACGGTTCCCTAATGGCTCTGTAACATTGACATCCCTAACCATGTCCTGGGTGTTACACAGTATTATATCCAGAGTCGCCTGTCCTCTGGTGGGCTCCATGAAAAGTTGCTCCAAGGCACAATCATTTAGCATGTCAAGAAACCCTGTCTCCCTTTCTTGACTGGAACATGAATTGACCCAGTCAATATGGGGATAATTAAAATCCCCCATAATATGGAGATAATTAAAATCCTGCCCCTCTTTGATGCCTCCCTAATTAGTTTCTTCAGGTTTTTGATCTGGGAAGCAATAACACACACCTACTGTTACATCACTCCTTGAACCTAATAGTTTAACCCACAATGCTTCTGTGGTAGAGTCAGACCCACCTTCAACCTCTACGCTTCTGGAATCTATCCTTTCCTTGACATAGTGGGCATAACAGAAACCTGGTAGAATGTGGAGAACCAGTGGGATACCGCAATACCAGGCTTCTGTTATGCCCACTATGTCAATATTCTCCCTAGCCACTAAACATTCCAATTCTCCCATCTTTGCTCGAAGAGTCCAAGCATTAGTATAAAAGCACCTGTATATGGGGTCCCCAAAGAAGGACTGCTTGCTTCCACCTTTAGCTCTACAGTCTTATTCCGCTGAACTCACTATCACTTCCCATCACGCTTCTACATGATTTGACACTGTCTCTTTTTAGAAATCGTGTGTTTTGCGATCTCAGAACTTACATTTTCTTGGTGTTTTTTCAACTTGGAAATCTGTTCTCCTTTAACTTCCATTTGCTTCACAAGACAGTCCAGTTCACGTTCTAGGTCTTCCTGAGCATCAGGGTTTTGAGTTTCCTGTATCTGTTTTAACAGTTCTTGGTGCTCACTGTTGAAGGCAAATTGGTCAATTATCATGGACATGATCCAGTCCATCATCCTTCCTATGACTTTTTTTCCATTTACTTACCAGTCTGTTAACTCATCTGTCTGTCAGTTACTTGGACATTAGTGCCAATCAGAGTCAAGCTTATAGCCAATTAGTTATACAAGAGTATGTGACAAGCCAAGTACAGTAAGACAATATTGCTCCTTCCAGAGCTTATTCATTGGTATGCTTTGAAACAGCTGACAATTCATGCTGACAATTAAGGCAGCCCAAAGACTGCTCCAGGAAAAAAGACACACCAAAATTTTGCTATGCAATATGAAAAATGACACAACTGTAGAACTGAAATCATTACGGAGATGCTGCTATTGAAAATTTCTCTGCTAAAAAAATTCTAGATTAGAAAAACCATCTAGGACTCTTAGAATAGATTTACTGAATAAAAATTATTATGAAGTTAGGTGAATTGTAGATGCTACACTGAGAATCATCTGTATTAATCAAAAGATGGCACATATCCAAGTGAAACTTGACAGACATTACCTGAGCATTCAGCTAAGCATACTGCCAAGACTAAAAGCGGCTGAAGAAATACAGTCTTCAAGTGCCCCAATAGCCCAATCCTGTTCTGTGCCAACTCTGAGTGTTGCGAATGTGCCATATAGCAAGCTCGCGGCACCTGGAAGGTAAGCAGCACCAGTGCTGGGCCTCCACCACTCAGTCCTGGGCCTCAGTGTTGCAGAGGTTGATGTGGCATTGGTGGAGCCAGGTAAGCAAACCGGCACTGTAGGTTTTTGGGGTGTGGGGGAGGATTGGACCTGGGGCCAGTGGAGGCCTGCACCCCCAGATCCTACGCTCTGCCTTGGGGCTTCTCAATCCACTGGTAAAATACCTGACACAGACTCAAGTAGACCCATTTTTGGGGGGTCAGGACTTTACTAGGGGTAAGGGGATGAATCTCCTCCGAGGCGTTTCTAGCGGCTGCTGCCAACAAAATGCAATGGTAGCCGTTTTGGTGCCATTACTTCTCTGGGCACAGGGCAGCCCATCTTCTGTAGGTAATAATTTTCTCCATTATGATTTGAAAACTAGAGAGTCTTCAAGCTGTTAAGTGGCAGCCACTTGTAATAGACTATAGCAGCGGTTCTCAAATCTTTTAAACATTGGACCCACCTAAACAATTTTTTTCACTTTACTAGTCACTCACACCTCTGTGGGTATAATGGTGACTGGGTTTGCTCTCCTCAAATAGAGTGTTTAACCCTTGATGCTCATAGCCTAATCTACCCTGTCAGTTTTGCAAACCAAAAGCAAATAGGTCATGAGCCGCTGGTGGGCCACAAAACTGCTGGACTATAGCAATCAGTAAAACAAAAGACTTAAACCCTTGCAAATGCAGGGGAGTGACAGCAGGATGCAAGTTGCTCCCTGAGGCATCTTGTGAGACACTATGAGATATAAGAAGCTGGACTAGATGGGCCCTTGGCCTGATCTGGCGGGGCTGTTCATCAATAAGTTTGTACATCAGACAACACACATTTCCCTGTCACAAATTTCTAGATGCCTTATTTCTCCTCATAATTGACCTCTGGAGTCTTTATGACGTGATACTAAATGCAGAATGGCTGAGACTCAAAGAGCTACTTAAGTCACATCTGCTTTTTTCCTCTCCGAACAACAGCATATGCCAGGTTACAATGCTTTGAAAACCCACTCACTTCTTAGAAGTTTGCCATGTTGCTTGGGAGGCATGGGAGAAGCATCTCCTTCCTTTATGTTGTATCAATATCCAGAGGAATGCATCAGAGATTAAAAAGTTATTCCTCTCACTTGTAAAAGTGCTCTTTGTTCCAAAATAGCTTTTAAAAATATCTGGGAACAGTTTGCGCCAAACCTATAGAACCAAAATCCTTTGTACACCAATAGATAAATCAGTACTTACAAGCTCATTTGTCCCAGCTCATCCTGCAGAGCCAATAGAATGTCAGAAAGATTTTCAGAAATGGAAGATGATGTGGAACAAGATCCAGGTCTGCACACATCAGTCCATCTAGAAGTCCTCTGTTCCGCTGCTTCTGAATGGTGTAGTGTAACTTGTGGGCTACGGTATTTCATCATATGCAAGACACTCTGAACGTTCGCAACAACAGAATGACTTGAGCTAGCAGACTTAAAGGAAAAAACAGCCAGTTAAAAGTGTTTAAAGTCAAGATTCCACCTGGAATAGTGTATCTAAGTTCTGGGAGCTGCAGATTTAAGAAGAACATTGACAAACAAGAGCCGGTCCAAAGGAGTGAGACTAGGATAGTGAGGGGGTGGAGACCATATCCTGTAAAGACAGGGTGAAGAGATTGGGTATGTTTAGTTTGGAAATGAAGCAACACATTATAAATTATTTGAGGAGAAAATCATGTGGAAGATGGAGCAATTTGATCTTGATTGCTCCAGAACGTAGGACTAGGACAAACTGAAATTACAACAAAGGAAGAACTTTCTGATGGCAAGAACTGCAAGGCAATAGAACTATCTGCCCTAGAATAATGCAGCCTTCGTTATTGATTGCCTTTAAGCAAAGGCTTAAAGCCTTTGTTGTTGTTGTGGACAGCCTGTATTGGCAGGAAGGTTGTGCACGCATGTTGTGTGCACATGATGATCTTATAGGAGCCTTCCAAATCTATGAGTCTATAAAGGAAACAAAAATTGGGAGAGGAATTACTAACCTTCCCAGCAACAAAAGGTAATGTTCCAGGCTGTAGAGATGGTTGAGTGTCACACACTTTCCTTGAAACAGAAGTTTTCTGGGGGAAAAATTAAATACTAGATTTATTGCTGCATTTCTTGAGAAATGGGAGGATGAGGCTCTTGAATTTTCATCTGTCTAAGTCAGTGGTTCCCAAGGTTTTTTGCACCAGGACCCCCTTTTTAAGTACGTCAACCTATTGGGACTCCCCTAAGACTTAGTGCCGGAAGTACTGTCAGGAAGTTATGCCACTGTTTTTAATAAATCACAATTTTGAAAGTCAAAAGAACTTCACATCTTTTTTAGAATGTTCTGAATGTGTTGTATCTGACATTTGAGTTTAGTGATTGATTCAGCACTACACTGCACAGAACGCATTTTGGCTTCTCTATGCCATTGCTGATCGAGGTGGTAAAGCCAAATTTTATATAGTCTTCAGAATATTTACATTCCTCTTCCCCATGTGCTGAGACTCACCTAGGTATGCACACAGAAGGCATGACATGCCCGTTCGGAGAGACCTGGGAGAGACTTCATCACATGCGTAAGTATGCACCAAGCATAGCAAGGCTAATTTCCCTTGCAGCCACAAGCATTGAGGCAGTATAATGGGGAAGCCTCTTCCCTAGCTAAAATGAAGCTTCCAAGATGGTGGTGTCCAGCTTCTTAAGATGGCTGTCCCAAGCTCTATGCAAGCCCCTGGTTGGGAACTATTGGTCTAAATTGATTCTGGCATTAGTATGCCTTGGATACCAAACTGAACCTTCAGAAGTAATATACTGCTACATGCACACATAAAGAAAATACTTGGGCAAAAAATCATGTTACATTATTAATCTGAGCATGTACTATATGCCGTCTTTCCTTGTTGCAAGGCTCTCAAGATAGCTCACGTTTGGTGAAACACAATTCAACTTGAAAAGCACAGCAGATAGAGGCAACAATGGTGGATTCCTTTTCTCATCTTCAGAGATGGGATGTTACTGGAGGGCACAGTTCAGCTTGGACTTATAGTGAAATTACAGTATAAAGGGGAACTCCCCCCATTTTTTTCATAAGTTCAATTAATGTGTTCTAGCATTAACATAACAAATGCCAAAATTGATCATACAGTACTGTAACAAATGATGTCATTTTAATAACTCAGATGTGAGGAGAGGAGAGAGAAGAGTACACAGGCATGGCAATAGGAGAACATATATATCCCATGCTATCCCTTTAAGAGCTCAGGCAAGAAGGGAGTCTGTAGGAACAGCAACATCCAGGGCCGTCCCTTTCAAACTCTGAGGGAAAAGGAAGAGCAGGCAGATATAAATGCAGGGAATTTTAATATCTAGGTCCTCAAAAAATTGAGAAACAATGCAGGTAAACATAATGGGGACCCCCTGTATTTGAAGAACATATTAGACTAGGAAAGTGTTGGCCATGGCAATAACTATGACCTTTTAAATTTTCAATCCTTTTCTGAGATAACAGGATTTTTTATTTACACTAAATTCCTGTTCTTGAAAATGATAGCTGGAAGTTTAGTATCTTTTGTAATATCCTTTCTATCTGACTAAGAAGCAAGGTTAATCAAGCATTGATTCTTTAGGAGGGCTCCCACTGCAACTTGGAAAAGCAACATCACCAGAAAGCAACATCACCAGAGAGAAAGCAACATCACCAGAGAGAAAACTCCCATTAAGAGACACATGCCAATATGGTAAAGCTGGAAACACAGGAAAAAACCACACAGCAAAGGCAAGACAGAAGGACAGAAGGGATTAGACAGGCCTATTGTCCAGATGGTTGAGACAAACCCACCACAAAATGGGTGAGAGAATGAAAACAGCAGTGTGAAACAAAGGGCATGCATACAAGCAGGTTGCAAATCCTTACTGAACAGCCCCCTACTGTGCCCTTCTAGAATAGAGGAAGAAAGAAAACAGAACACAGCAGTCCTTCTAGAACTCCAGACAAGCCTAACACAACCTGATCCAAATGAGACCCAGTGAAGTGTCCAGCCTCTGCTAGAGTGTGTTAGAGTAGCCGCAAAATAAAAGCCCGCCTGGATTTGATTCAACTAGCTCCTATGGAGGCAAGTTGAAAACTGCGATTCCCAGCTAGAAGGCAGGGCTTGTTTGGGAAATCTGACCTTCTTCCAAGGAGTTGATATTTATTAGTTCTGGCTCCTGGTCAAGTGAAAGGGATGTCTAAATGAAAATCTGAATGTTCTCTTATCAACCCCAAAGTAGCAGTCTTGGAAAGCTTTGCCAAAACTATGCTTGCATAAAATGCCTAGAAACTGACCATCTGTGTAGCTTCCCAGCAGTATCCAAGGCACCTGTAAACCTGTAAACTAAAGTTACCTTAATTACTTTCTTCTTCCTACTTTTCTTCTTGGCATCTTTTTGAGGTGAAAGTGAAGAAACTAAAATGCGATTCATTTCAAGTCCTGTTTGGAGCTGTAGTAAAAAAAAAAATTCAGATCTTGTTAAATGACGAGACTTATTTCCCATTTCATAGCTACAAGGGAAAACAAAATACATGACAAACTAATCTCTGAGAAACCCAAAAGCAATGGAGCCCACTATACAGGATTGTCATCTCTTCAGCATGGTATAGGAAATCAATGGATGAATAGATTCAATTGTTTGCCTGAAACAGCCAAGAGCACTACAGTAAACAAGTCTTTCTCTCAAGGAACATATCTGTTTACAGGGTTTACACAACACATTTTACCATATGTTGGCATTAGTACAAGCCACTGCAAAACCACCACATGATCAGAATTAGCAACATCTGTTTGGCATATAGCATTTATCTCAACCAGTTTGTAATGTAGTAATGGTTGCCTGCTGATACAAGCATCAACATTCTTTATACAGCACATGGATAATGCACTTTGCAAAGGGTGTTTTATCTAGTGACTGTGATATAGGATCATCTTACAGACCAGGAACTAGAGCTAGTAAGTCTCCCAGGTAAGGCTACTGAGTGTGTACCAATACCTTTGTCACTGCTTTGTCAGCAACAATTGTTGCTGGTGAAATTACAAGAACACATACACCTAAACTTTGAACCATCCCTTGGCATATATCCACCAAGCCTAGACAGGCAAAACTGCGAACAGTCCACTAAATTTGCATTATTCCCCCGCAGGACTTGACACTCCCCACCTATGCCTTAAGTCCCAGGCATACAACAAGAACAGGAAGTTCAGCAAGCCCTTGTGAGCTGCCATACATTGCTGATGGGCCACAAGATGTATAGATCTATATTTAACCCAAGACCCACATTATGTTTGCGGTCATTTTCTGAAAATCCCAGAAATATCCCAGAACTTGTGATAGGACTTGAGGCAAGGGCACTTAATGGATCTGAAGTAGTGCTTATTTCACCTTGGTGGTGAAATAGCTAATGGATGAGAGCGCTGAAAACACAGTCTGGATAAAGCTAGGATACATGCGATCGTAAGCAATGTACATAACACCTCAAACTTCAGGGCTAACACGCAAACAGAAACAGGACCCAAGATAAATATTCTGCCAGAGGCCATTATCTTCTGATTGGAAACTTTTTTTTAATTAAACAAAAACATGTTGTAAGGTAGATAAGATAGGAATTTTGTGGCAGTGACCCTTGTGAGAGACCTTGTTCTGAGAGCAGTTGTTGCTTTCTTAATGATAAGAATTTACAGCAGAAAGCGTTATGAAAAAGGTCAGCTTCCATGTAGGACAATATTCATCAGCAGAAGTAGGACATCTTTCAGTAAATAAAATATAGCAAAGATTTTTATAAGTCAGCTCCACTCACTAAAGACAGATATAATAGTGCTACTGAAAAGATTGGTATGTAAAAAAAAATTAAGACGTAGTATCTGCCAATGCTATTTTTAAGATGCTGATGCAGGGATGAGAAAGTGGCATATGGTTTATCAATACCTCAGATATCTAGTGCTAAATACAGTCAAGTTCTCTTTATATGCTAACTCTCCATCTGCGAGTTACCTTGTTATCTGCACTACCTTGTTATCTGCACCTCCGTCCTCATTATCCGCTATGCAGAGACATTCTGAAGGTTGCAAGGACCTTCAGAATGGCACCTGCGACCAGCACTGATCCCTTTAAAATGGCTGGCAGAAGCATCCGCTGGCGATATCTAAGGGGTCCATGCTGGTTGCAGGTGCCATTCTGAAGATCCCTGCAGCATTCAGAGATCTTTCGGCATTTTCCGAGGGTCTCTGCTGGATTCTTCTGATGGCAGATAAGGTACCCCCGGCATCTAACCTCATTGATCCCATACAATCTATGGTTTGTAAATTTGCTTTCCATGAGGATTTCCAGGAACCTAACCTTAACTGATAATGAGGACCGACTGTAAATCATAAATTGAAGCTAGCGTAGGAAACAAAGCACAATCGAGCAGTGGCTCGCAAATTGTGACCCACCAGCGGATCGTGACCCAGTTTTTGATGGGTTGTGAAACTGACAGTGTGAAGGATTTTGGGAGTTGTGAAGGATTCTGGGAGCTCTGGGAATGGTCTCAGGCTAAATGGCAGGCGAGCTGCTTACTGGGAGAAAGAGGTGATTGTAAAGCCTAATTGGTGCCAGGGGGGTTGTTATCAGTGAGGGTGAGAATAGGAAGGGAGTAAACCTTCAAGGTTGTTGTGGCCAGTTGACCGCCCTAAAAATGTCAAGCAGCTGTTGTAAATCTGGGATGAAACGAGCCTGACACTAACCAGAAGAAGGATTGAGAACACCTGGGGAGGGGAGAGTTGGGTATAATAGAAGGATAAGATTCTGGGTTCTTTAGTCAGTTTCTGGATAGAGACTGCCTCATCATGTTGCCTTAAACTGAAGAGGAAATAATGCTGAGTTGCGCAACGAGAACATCCAGCTAAGAGAGGCATGTAAGACAGCCTGTGTTGAATGTCTGTAAGTTAGAATTAAGCTAGCCTTTTGTTGTTTTGTATTCTGTACTGTATTTACTGACCATTCCCTGTAGCCAAGTTTGGGAATATTTACCCTTTTAATAAACATTTTTA
>JAJKFI010000049.1:6974715-6997760 GCA_029204185.1 Lerista edwardsae | reverse complement strand
CCTGTAGCCAAGTTTGGGAATATTTACCCTTTTAATAAACATTTTTACGTTGGTTGAACTGATTGGAGTACGTTGGTGTTGTGTGGGGAAGACAGTCTGATGCTGGCTAAATCCAGAGACCGCTATCACATTTGTTTGTACTCCAGGCAATCTTGAGATAGTGGGTTTGGAAGGCAGGTTGTTGCCTGGCCTCCGTGAACGTCCTGCCCCTTCTCAGGCTTGCCTTTCACAGACAGGCCCGTTTCGGCTATGTGTTACTGGAATTTAGGCTACTTGGCGGGGGGGGGGGAGAAATGGGGAAAGCACTGCCACCCAATCACCATTATAGCCACACCCCCTGGGAATTTATAAATAGAGCCACAACCTCTAAAACCTTTGGGAACAACTGCAATAGAGCATTGTGTTATGACTCTTCTGCAATATCACGGCTGGTTAAAGCAGAATGGAGGCACAAGGTTGCTTTTATAGCCACCTATTTTAACATTGCAGAAACACCACAGTTCATCTTTCTTACCTGTGCAGCTTTATCTTGTATTAGCTTACGTTGATGTTGCTCTTCAATCAACTTCGCCTCCAGATGTTTGATCTTTTCCTAAAAAAAGATCACCACATACACAAAAAACTGAACTAAATGATTTAAGGTGATGACTACTATTTTGAAAGCTGGAGATGAAGCTTACAAATATAGGAACAAAGGTTGAAATAGAGATTAAGGCAGAAAAATATTGCAATCTTTACTTTTTCCATAGGAATACCCAAATCCTCCAGCAATTGCAGCTGGTAGTTTTGCAATTGTTACATGTATTGAAAAGCCATTATGTAATTAGATGTACTTACCTCTGCAGCTTTCTGAGTGTCGGTAAGCCTCCAACATTCTTTCTCTAGAATTTCAAGCTTATCAAGCTTTGCACATAGCTCCACCTGACTTTGGTCTTTTTCCTTCTGCAGTTGGGTCTGAAAAATAGTACACAGCAGTGACTGGCAGCCAATAGGCATTTTAGGCCACCTGCCTAAAATGGCTTATAAAGATCAGCAAATTCAATCCCAGCTGAAAGTGTCAGCTACAGAATCTTTATCCTGCAAGCACCTTGGGCATGTGTCGAACAGTTACACCCGCCGAACCGTTCACGTATACAAATATGTGCAGCAGGACTTGCTACACATGAGAAGAGAGGGGAGACCTAGAAATCTGCTCTGGGTGTTACAGCTGACATCAGAGGCTACTGCATATGGGTAAGCTAACTGATGTACTGTTATGTGTGAAAAAGGGTGCAAGTCAACAAGGATTGTATGTACATATGCACTACAATGTAATGTGTAGGTGATCCAGCTAATGCAGGCCTTATCAAAGCGGCCCCGCTCAAAAGAGGATGCTTCTTCCCTCAGCCTTCCCTCATCCACAAGGATAGAAAATGTGTATCTTTAACTGCTATTCAGGTCTAATGCATGTAGCCATTACTCAATGTTATTAGTTATGGGAAACACCCTGTTGCATTTGACCATTTCATGATCAGAGCAAGAAGTGTCCATTTCCAACAGTGTCTAGATTCCCAGAGAATGTAACATTTCTACTTAAATATACAGGTGCATATGCAGAAATCCAAGACTACTTGAATAGTTAATCTTTATGTATACAAATTCTGTCCAGCAGCTCCAGAGAGAAGAGGTAATAAACTGTACATCAATAGATCAGCCCATTTTTTCTAGGGCTCGTAATTAGTTTTTGTCATCTGTGAGTGGGTGAGGTGTTAAATTTAACCAGTAGGTTTCCTATTACTAAAAAAATAAAACAGGAATCTGAGACCACCACCACCACACACAAATTGTTTTACCTATTTGAAGAGGGAGGAACCACATCCAATATTAAGCATGATTTTGAAAAAGCATGGAAATAGCAATGAGCACACTGTAATTGGTCATTGGAGGTTATGCACAACTGCAAGTTTTACTGGTTTAAAACATAAATCAAGCAAGCAAACAGTATTTATATACCGCTTTTCAATCAAAAGTTCACAAAGCGGTTTACAGGCAAAAAAAAATAAAGTTAAATGGCTCCCTGTCCCAAAGGGCTCACAATCTTAATGCATTTTTTTTTTTACACCAGCCACTAGAAAACACACTGTATAAATCAAAGCCCATTTAAGGCGAGAAAGGCAACACAAAACATGCTAACAAAACTGGGACAATCTTCTTTGACAGAAGGCAACAAAAGCAGCAAGTAGTAAGAATAAGGGATACTAAACATGCGTACCTGCTTTTCTAGAACCAGCCTCTTTTCCAACTCTGCACTGACGACCATTTTCCTCATGTAATCCAGCTGTTTCTCCAGCAAGGAGCAGCGAGATTGTGCTGCCCCTAACTGCATGCTCACATCTGAGGGAGGGAAAACAAGGAGTTGCAGCACTTAAATTTTACTCCATCCTATAGGTTTATATACCAAATTTGAAACATAATGTGAAAGTTCTGTTGAAATGAAAATAGTGATTTGATTGCTTCCCTACAGTTGTGTCTTGATCTACAATTATAGACGTACAATTCTATTGTGCATTGCTGTTTAGATCAGGTATTAGCAGCAGAGAGGATAAAGTGCTCTGGCTGCTCAAGGAAACAGTTTCACACACCACAAATACATAAGTTTTTCCCTAAAGCCACTATTCTTATTAAAATTATAATTACCCGATCTGAAAAAGAAACAGCAAGGATAATTTTGTGTTCTAACTATGTGGTAGCTTTTACTTATTAAACTGCAGGTTTCTCCACTCTTCCCTCAATACCTTAAAAGGGCACATAATACAGTTTGGGTAATGTACAAAAGTTTAGGCAACAAGGCAGATCCAGTCAGAGAAACACACCACCACCTCGGATCAACTTGTTTGCACATTCTAACACTGATACTAGCTACTAAGAAGAAGCAGAGCATGTCAAAGCAACAACATCAGAACTCCTTTTAGACGAAAGTACAATAGAGGTGGATGGCAAGGCTGACATCAGTGCTAATGGAAGATACCTTTCCTTTCTTGCATCAGTTCCAGATGATTGACATCCTCTTTTTTGGATTCATGCTGTAAAGCCTTTTTATACTGGGCAGCTTCTCTGGACAGGCAGTTCAGGTCATCTTCTGCTTGTGACCTCTCCAACTCAAGGCGATGGATTTTTTCTTGAAGAGTTTTCAGGGCTGACACTAGAGCTGTGAAAAAGCAACTGAACCTTTAAAGACAACTTTAAGCATTTCTGGTGTTTTAATAATACCAAGAGCAGTATTAATCTCCAGGATAGACGGCACCATTCAACTCGTATTTCTTCACAGAGCATTCTGTGTAAAAAAACTCTTGTTTGAAGCTGAACTAGACATATATAGGCAGCCTCCTGTATCCACTGTTTATTCTGGCTCCCCCCATTAACACTGTTTGGGTGTTTTCCGGTGCAAATATATTTCTTCCTTTACTCAGGTCACTATAACATGTAGGTTTATTGTGCAAGCAAGCATATAGTGTTTGAAGGCAGCCTGAATACTTGAAAAGACTAGATCAAATGCTAGCAGAAAGTTAACTGCTTCCTGTTACTGTTTGATCTAATCTCTTCAAGCATTCAGGCTGCCTGCATGCACTATAAGCTTGCATGTTTATAGTGAATTGTAAAAGGAAGAAACATTTTCACCCTGGTAAACATTAAACAATTTTAGTGGATGCAGGGGGCACAGAGTTCCCCCATATCCATGGAGGGCCCTGTTATGTGTCTTCCACAGGTGGGGGGTGGGTGAGGCACCTATATTAATAAGGATCAAGAAGTTCACTACCACTAGTTACCTAGCTGTGAGATAGAACTTGCCATTCAATCAATTACTTGCCATTCAAGCCAATTACTGTCAGCTGAGATTATGCTACATACAAAGAAACTAATGTGGACAGTGGCTTCTTAGTTGGATTAAATATACAAAATATATTCTATAAAATATAAAAATATATATTTATACCAGCAGGTATAATTTGTCCCAGAACTAGCTAACTATTAGGCACAAAGGCAACTTATTGATTCTGCTAGGCCCCAGAAAAATTCTCATCACAATTAAATCTGCTAAAAGTATTCTTGCATTTTGAATTTCTTAGACAGAACAAAGATCATTGTTCCCCTACGTTTGCTTTACTCAGGAGAACCAACTGAATTTAGATAACGAAATATTCCAAGGACAAGTGAAGTATAACATTAAAGAGATTCTTCCTGCTTAGTCCAACATCAAAAGTTACACTTCACTTTCAGCAATAAATAGCCTAATGCCAAAATAGGAAAGAGTACATGAAATATTTCAATAGAGAAGCAGGGTTTAAAGTACATTACACTACTACAACTGCAACATCCTATTTCCTAAAAAGCAAAGTCAGACACATGTTGGCACTTTTAACTAAGATGTAAAATTCAGAGATGGCACAGCATTTCCTTGGAAAATGTTGAACCACCATCTACTGGGTTTTTTCGTATGGAATTTTTTCGTATGGAATGGAGCAGGCATAGTCCTGTTTCTCCCCTTGGAGTAGCGAGTGGGGAAGGGAGGAACTTGAAGTAGCCCTTAGAAGTATTTAGTATCAAGCAGAAAAAAATGGGAGGCAGCAGTTGAGGACTAGTTCCTAACCTGACTAGAAGCCTTTGAATTCGTTTTGGCCTTTTAGTGTCAATATACATCTCATTGAAGGCCAACAATGTTTTACATTGTTACAATCCAATATGCCTTCTACCATTCCTCTCCATTTTACGAATACAGAAAAGATATTCTTTGCAATGTTTGAGAAATGCATGGCATTTTACAACTTCTTGTATATTAAAATCAAAAACTAAAAAGAGGACATGTAGGCCTATACATGTAAGTTTTGAATTCATATGAATCTCATTAACATCAACCATTAAAAATACAAAAGTTTATCTCAAAGCCTTCACAATATCTTCCAGGCCTTCTAACCAGAAACTAGAGTTGTGGTAAAAATCCTTGATTTTCCCTTATTTTTCCTAGATGTTTGGGTAAGAATCACACCCCCACCTAGGGCTCTCTGAGGTCTCATCTTTTAAAGATATCCTCCTGCAGTATTTTAAAGTAATTTTAAACAATCCTACACTGTCAGAACCCTACATTTTTTAAAGTTACACACAGATGCCCTCTTTGGTCAGCAAGAGTAATTAAGGCTAGAAGAGTGTTCAACCATTTATACACAGGGACTTCATTTTCCTCTTGTTTATGGCCTCTGCCAACCTTTTTCTAACCACCCACCTTGGTCAGTCCCTGTTTTGTTTGCTAGGAGCCTCTTTTTTTGATTATGTTCCCCTCACCATTTCTTTTAATGTGGCCTTTATCAAGTCCTCTGATACATTATTTTTGCTGCAGTTCTTGATTACCTGCCTTGTCTCAGTTAACAAAGAATAGGTTGGCCCCACTTCCTCAGTTCTTGCTACTGTCTGCTTTGGCTTTTGTGTAATTGCATTGCTAAGTGCTCAGTGCCTGTCTTGGCCTCTCCCCATACTACCCCCACAGCCTTTTTCCACCACATGATTGCTCAAACAGATTCAGAATGCCATTCCCCCCCCCACACACACACTGTATGTTTGGAAGCTCAAACAATTTGTGTTCCAATCCATCATCAGTGCAAGTGATGTCTGAACTGAGCCAGTGTATAGCTTGCCAAATAAGATCACCTACCAAGCCTCATGAAGATCTAACAGTAACACATCATTCCTCTCAGGAACCTTCCTTTATAGCTGACACACATATAGCCCCATCCCTACCCAGCTGCACTTGGAAGAGATGCCAGTTTTAATAAATACCCCAGAGAACTTGTTCACTATTAAAGCCTGTAATTCCAGCCACTGTGATCTCTTCAGCTATTTTCCATAGATCTCAGTAAAGCATAACCTGCTTAGTACTTACACTAGTGCCATTGTTAAAAAAAAAAAATCCACTGTAGACTGGCCAACAGGATGCTTTGACATTAGTTAATGTCTCAGGTTCCAGTGCTGTGTACTTTACCTTGATTGTTTGGTCCAGAAGTGTCTATTGTAGCAGCTGTTGCTTTCTTTGACCAGAAGTCAGCAAGTGCAGAGGGTATTTTATCTGGAGGCTGAAGAAAGCTTCCTACATAGCTGTTCTTTGATTCCATATCCAGTGACTGCAGGAACATAGAGAGCCTTATTTATAGTGGCACTTGAGAATTAATTCATCCACTTTCTCCCTGCTGTTTTAGACTAACACACAAATTGCCAGTGCTGCTAGGGGCAGGTTCTAGTGCTGCTCAGGTTTCAATGTGTTTTACTTTGCTCATAAATTATCTAGAGTTAGGGGTATGGTCAAAGTGGTCAAATTTTCAACTATTCTGGGTGGTTAAATCCAAAGCAGACTGTGAAGAATTCAAAAATGACATCTCTAACTGAGTGAATGGGTACTCAAATGATAAATGCGGTTCAACAATAGTAAGAGATGCACACTTGGGGGGGGGGATCCCCATCTGAACAGATGTGGTTGGGCCTGAAGTCTAAGTGACAAATTAGGAAAAAGATCCTGAGGTCATGATAGCCCAGTGAAAACATCAATCCAGGGTACCAACTATGAAGATGGTAAACTCCATGCAAGGGGTCATTAGGAAAAGGATTGACAAGGATTATACACATTCTCCTGTAAGCAAGTCCCATTGAAATCAACTTCTGAGTAGACATGCACAGGATTACTAACATGGTAATGCCCCTTATATAACTCTATAGTGTGATCACATTTGAAATAATGTGTATAGGGTCTGGCCACTGTATCTCAAGAAGAATACTGCTGAGCAGGAGAAAGCGATAAAGAAGGCTAACAAAATGATCAGAGGACTGGAATACCTTCCTTACAAGGAAAGGCTACAATGTTTGACTCTAATTTGGGGAAAAAAGTTTAAGGACAAACAAGACAGACTTATAAAATTGTATATGATGCAGAAAGACATGTTGTGAAAGAGGAAGAAAAACATTACTACCAAGGGTCACCCAATGAAACTGATTTGGATCAGTCGAAAGGAGATTAATCTGTGAAATTTGCTACCACAAGAGATACAGATGGTCATTTGCTTTAAAAAGGAATTGGACAACTATAACACACTGCAACATAGTGTGAAGCCTTTGAAGACTTCCCAGAAACTACAATTGGTGCAGGATGTAGTTGCCCATGTCGCCTTCAGAACTTGGCGATTTGATTCTGTCAGACTGATGGTCCTGTAGCTGTACTGGCTGTCATTTTGTTTCCAGGATCAATCCAAACTGCTTGTTTTGACCTTCACAGCTTGGGACTGGGGTACCCGAGGAACAACTTTCTCACATATGAACTGGCTTGTCCCCCTGAGGTCATCTTACAGGACCCTGCCAAGTCCGGTTGGCAGCAGCAATGTGTAGGAACTTTTCCATAGTGGCACCATTATGAAACTTCTCCAGTTGAAATATGACCTTCCTATTGGCCTTCTGGCAGGGGTTAAATAACTAGGTTGGCCTTCTCACCTTTGTTTCTATTACTCTTACTGTCTATTTGATTAATGGTCTGCTCTTGGTTCTTTTGTAAATTTTATAACGTTTTACCCTATGTATTTATATGGACTGATCTTTATTGGAATTATGTTATTATGGTATTTTAATTTGTGATTTTAAGCTGTCCAGGGCATCCTTTTGTTGGGGGTAACCTATAGGATATGCATCTAGTTACGGTGGCTATATACTACCTCCAAGCTCAGAGGCAATATGCAGGGGAGCCAAGTTGGGTATGCCTTTATTTCCTGCTTGTGGGCTTCTTAGAGGTAATTGGTGGGGCATGGTGGGAAACAGGATGCTGGACTAGACAGGACTTCAGGCTGATCCAGCAGGGCTTCCCTTATAATGAACATACTTTTGGGGTTTTTTCCCCTTTTGAATAGTTTGGCCTGGTTAGATGCTTCATGCCCCTCCCAATCATCTGAGAAAGTGCAACAGGATATGCCTCAAGAGGCAAGAATGTATAAAAGTAGTATTAGCTGATAAGTCATTTTGAAAAAAATATTTTCTACTTTCCTATAATAAGGCCCAATCAGCTTTGTTTCTTTAGAACTGACTGGTTACTTGGGAAGGTAAAGCAATAAGGTTACTCACCTCCATGCTCAAGGATCCAATGTTCAGTCACCTGTCAAAACAAAAGAACCAGTCTAACTATTATATTGCCCACTTTTGAAATAGGATTTTCCTCAGCCATTAATATTTGTTTTCTTTATTAAGATAAATATCCAAACAGAAAGGAAGTCTGAATATACAGTATTTTTACAAATAAAACAGAAAATGCATCTAGCCTGACCATTGCTTTATGATCTGTTCCTGTATTCTACTTCTGGATCTTTTATGCAAACCATTTGTATCTCATTAAACAGACACTTTTGGACAATTAGCTTGGAAAGATAACTCAGTGGTGCAACTCCTTCTTCTGGCCATTGGCTTCTCATACATTATTGGAGATGTATTAATGTACTGACCATTTAATTGTGTTAGTACACCTTTCACCACAGTTAAGACCCTACTTCTTTTAGCAGAACCCAAACATAGCAGCTCTGCCTGATTCAATCTGATTGGGTTGCTATGTTAATATTCTAATTGAGTGCTTTACTTAGCCTATAGGTACTCAGTGTTGTATTTATTAAAGGGTATGCGGCCATTTGCACAAATTCAGCATTTATTAAGAAAAACATTAACACATTAATATAAAACATTAATATGGAATTCCAGAAGATAAAAGCATGCATATACTGTACATGGGAAACTGCCAAAGCAGCACTGTACAAGACTGGAAAGGCACAACAGCAGAATTAAGGCACTGAGGATACAAGTCTGGACAGATCCTCAAGAACTACGAGCTAGCATTCAATACATGTAACCACAGAGCTCAGGCTTTTCTACCCTGCAGTGGTTCTGCACAC
Organism: Lerista edwardsae; assembly: GCA_029204185.1. Taxonomy (NCBI): domain Eukaryota; kingdom Metazoa; phylum Chordata; class Lepidosauria; order Squamata; family Scincidae; genus Lerista; species Lerista edwardsae. The sequence goes on along the minus strand of JAJKFI010000049.1, from coordinate 6,988,821 downwards.
AAACCTGAAAAAAAATTAATGTTTATCCTGGCACAGGAACGTTGCAGGTCCTGTTAAGACCTTCTGTCTTTTGCTGGCCCAGTATCAGCACAAGGTGCTTTTAGGGTGGTGGAAAGTGTTTCACTCTATAGTTGTGATTAGTTGGGAGGAGATGTTTTTTTTCCCCAAGGCTACAAGATGCAACAGTTTCCTCAATCCATACAAAGCCCAACCACAAAATGAAACAGTCTAGTTAATTACCACAGCTACACTGCTCATCTACTGGTCAGGGAGAGATGGAAGACATTTAAAAAATCTTAACGTAAAACACCCATTTTGATGAACAGATAGCTCCGCAAGTTGCTTAATGTCTCTGGCACTATATCTATAATGGCCTACATTCGACCCAGGGACAGGCTGGCGAGCTCCAGAACCACCATATGTTTTGGGTTTGTTTTTTTTATAAAGGACCACCCCATGCAAATACCAAACATTGCGGGGTCTGGGCTGCAGGCACGGAGTCTTTCTTGCAACTCGAGTAAACACAACCAGCTCGCTCACAGCTGAGCTAAAGTTCCAAGAGCAACAACTCAGCGTTCAGAGCTGGACTTCCAGGCAGAGCCGCTGCAAATGCAGAGGATGGGGCGTCGTGGGGAGTGAGTGGGCTTGGGGGTGGATGGGGGGGGGCGTGCAACCTACCCGGATGGCCAAGGTCTGTCTCGCCGTTTCCAACAGCCTCTCCCGTCTTTTCCGGGCACAACTGCGCTACTAACTGCGCACTTGGGAATCCGCGGGGAGGGAATGCGGGGGAGGAAACGGAGCCGCCCGGCAGCGGCGGTACAGCCCTCGGCGGAGGGGGCTTCAAGGCCGCGCCGCGAAGAGGGCTCCCACTTTGAGGCTCGATCTCGAAGAGGGTCGCGGCGCAGCGACGAGCTCGAGCCAGGCGAGGAGGGCGGCGGCAGCAGCAGAGAAGGCCGCAGCTCCTAGCCAAGAAGCAGGACGCGCTCCGGGCGCTCCCCCGCCCCCCGGCTACCGGGCAAAGCCACGAGTCACCCCTTTGCTCACTATACTAAGCAGCGCCCACTTCGAGATCGGTTTTAAACAGACCGCCTCGCCTCCCGCTCGCAGCCCACCCCAGTGACCCGGAAGTCCCGCCCACCAGGTGCCGGCCAGCTTCTCTCTTCCGAAGGTAGTAGCAGGCGTGCCTCGTCAGGGAAGCGCTTTAGGTCCGTGGAGGGGCTTCTATGTGGCTGTCCTTGTTTCTCGTGGCTGGTCCGTCTCCAGGGCCTGCTCTGACCAAGTGCATTCCTCTCGCCACGGAGCCTTTTTTCCCCTCCTGCCTTTGGCAGCTGCCTAGCAGAGGAAAGTTAATTCTATGCATATTTAAACTGAGCATAATTAGTCTATGGAATTCACCGCCCCTAGCTGAGAGAGCTTGAAAAGGGCCATTAGACAAATTCGTGGAGGGTAAGGGCTGTCACTGGCAAAGAGGCATGATGGCTGGGTGTTCCACCCAGGGTCAGGCTTCAGCGTATGGCTTTGGGGGTAAAAAAAAAACAACCCCAATTACAGGAGAGCAACAAGGAAGAGTTACATGTACTTCTTCGTCTCCTGCTTGCAGACTATTCACAGGCAACTGGCACTGTGGAGAACAGGATACTGAACTAGATGCAGGGCCAGCCTTAAGCCAATGTTGTCAGATCAGGCCCTGCATTTAGGGAGCCCCTGCACTAGTGCAGTGAGCGTATTGCCTGCTGCTGCAGCCAGAACATCTATGAACTGTAAATTAATGGGGTGAGCAGAGCAGCTTTACTTTGGGCTCTCCCATCTGCCCCAGCCACTGAATTGCCCAAAGTGGGTCTCCAAGAAGCAGTTGGTGAGGAAGCAACTATTTCCAGGTGCCATACCTGTCACTACAAGCTCTTTTCTTGGTGTGTGTGGGCCACTATGGGGAGGGCAGGAGCCCTGTGGGAATGCCCCACACTAGGCCCACCCCACCCCTCCTGGAGCCGGCCCTGACTACATGGATCTTTGGAGTAATCCAGCATAATTCTTCTCAAATTGAATTTGCAAATCTTTCCCTGTTTTTACATCTCTTGTTATGGAATGCTGCCCCTTGTGATTTTTTTTTCCCTGCTCTGCAGGTGTTAAAGGCCATCAGCCCTGGAGGGGGGAGCAAATTAAGCCAGTTTTTCACACAGGCTGGGGAGGAGATTAAGCCAGTCTTTGCAACACTCCTGGGCAGATACAAGTGCAAGACCATCTCATTTCAGGCCTTGCTCTCATTTCAGAGTTAATCATTGGGTATTTTGTGATTTGGGGGTGGGGGGATTTAAGGGACAAAAGGTTCATAATCTAAAACATGAGCAACACATCCTCATACACTTTTGATTCAAAAAGATTAATCCAGCATAGGCTTGCACACTGTTCAATACAATCACAATAAAATTATATTATATGTAAAGGTAAAGGTTTCCCCACGACCAAATGGTCTAGTCGTGACCGACTGTAGGGGCGGTGCTCACCTCCGTTTCTAAACCGAAGAGCCGGCGTTTTGTCCGAGGACAAGCTTCCGTGGTGATGTGGCCAGCATGACTATACGCCGTAGCGCATGGAATGCTGTTACCTTCCCACCAAAGTGGTCCCTATTTATCTACTTGCATTTAGGTGCTTTCGAACTGCTAGGTTGGCAGGAGAAAATTATATATACACATATAAAAATTGCCACCTTTTCATCAACAGTATTCTATGCCTTCTAACAGCTGCAGTAAGTACAGCTTTTCCAAACATGGAGGTAATGATGAAAACCAGCAGGTTATAATATGGCTTTTAGAGTGCAATGCTAAATTGCGCTGGAATGGTGAGGCCGGCGGCCCTGCGCCATATCCAGCACCCCTTAGACGCACTGGGGAGCCTCCCCAGGGCAAGGACATGTTCGCACCAATTCCCGAGGGGAGGGTCCAGCTTCCCCATGCGTTTCCCCAGATCTGTGCCTGCTGTTTAGCAAGCACAGATCTGAGGAAGCCATGCGGCCCAGGGATGGAGCCTTGGATACGGCCTACGAGCCGCATCCCAGCCCCACCTCCTCCCTAGGCCCGCCTCCCTGTCCAGTTCCTCCTGCTTGCCCATCCTCCTCCCAGAATTACCCTTGTGCCAGCCAAGTTCAGCTGACACCAGCGCTCTTGGGCCAACAGTTCTGCTAGCATCAGCCTAAGAGCTCTAGCAGCAACGCGGGGGGGGGCAGTTGGCGCCCCCCCCATGAGCACTAGTGACATTGTGCCAATGCTAGCAATAGCGTCTGCGCAACATCACTTGGAGGATTGTGCCCTTAAAAAGGTACAGCTTTTAAAAGGTACAGAGCTTTTGTCCACAAACAAAAGTTGGTAGCCCCCAAAAGAGGCACGCGTCATCATTTTTTAACTAACGTGATTCTGAGAATGCATTCACTCCTTTTTTCCCTTGTAAAATAGTAACTCATCTGAGTTAAATGCTGTGCAGTCTTTACAGCTGACCCTAACCTATACTGGAACAGGCAGGCCAGCGTAGAGTTGGGGTTGGCCACAGGCCATCTGCACCAGCAAAACAGCTGACAAAGATCGGAGTGTCCTGTGTCCTACTTCCAGTCCTATCTCCCCTCCTGGGCCCAGTTTGCCCTCCCCTTTCCCCTGCCCTGATCTTCCTCTGTTACGCCCTCCCCCTGCCCATCCTCAATCCCCCACTCCGGCCAAAGTCCAGAATAGGAGCAGGGAGTTCAGCATACATCCTTGCGCAGGCTTCCCCAACTCAGAAAGAAGCGCAAATGTACCTTATAGTAAGTTTGCAACACCCCTGGGCAGATACAAGTGCTGGTCCTTCTCATTTCCAGAACTGCACTCTAAGTCTTTGATGAAGTGTTTCTGGATGCTTGATTTCAACTGTTCAAAGCATGTTTCAACAGGGCATAAGGTAGCAAGTACACAAATGTTTTCTACAGTGAAGCCTCTCGTTTACAGATTTTACAGCTCATGTTAACTGCACACCAAAGAAGGAGGCTTGCCTAATACAAATCATGGGTACTGGCAAATAAGAATGTATAAAGGTGCCTTCGGGCACAAAAGGCGGGGTAAAAATCTATAAATAAATAAATAAATAAATAAATAAAATCTCATACAATTAAAAGCAAATTGATAGTATACATTAAGTACTTGCATGTCTCAGAATGTAGCTTAAGGCAAGCTGAGAGAACAGAGTGCTATCCACTTCTGCTAATATTAATGTTTTCATACATACCGGTAGTTTTTGGTACCTGCTGCAGATCAAAAATCACATTAGAGGAACTTTAGCTTAATTTAGCTTGACAGTGTATTATTTATTTATTTTTAAGCAATTTTTTTTTCTTTAAAAAGGAGGACAGACATTGAGGGCACAATCCTAACCTGGAGTTAGGCCAGCAAAATTTGGCCAGCCCAAGGGACTCCGTAAAGTATGTTTGGACCACTCCCGAAGACACAGAGGCCAGCACACAGATGGCTGCAGGCCTCTCTGACTCCAAGACTGGTCCAAACGTGCTTTACGGTGTGCCAGCCAAACTTTGCTGGCGTGACTGTGCCAGCCTAAATCCAGATTAGGATTGCGCTCTGATTCAGTGACTAGCTAGGAAAGTTACTGGAAAATTGGTTCACAAGTGGTTCCAGAAAAGTTAACACTGAAATGAACAGAACAAGCCTATGAATGGTTACTCAGAAGCAAGACTCACTGAATTCAATGGGATTTACTCCTCAGTCAATGTGTACTGGATTCCAGCCCAAGTCTCTTGTTTCAAAAAAGAGAAATTTTAATACAATGAATACAATTGCTGAAAAACAAACAACAAAAAGTTTGAGAACAGCAATTGTGCTCTGCATTTCAGGAACATAATTACACCAGTTCTCTAGGGTGTCTTATTGGGGTGTTCACAGTCTAAAATATGTTTTCTCACATTTCAACTGTCAGCATTATGAATTATTCACAATTTCTGACCCCATTCCAAGAGAAATCAGGCTAATAGCTGCAATATGGGCAGCAATATTGGGAAACTCCCTGTTCTTTTGGCTGTTATTCTGGAGCCAAAATGATTAGCAAGAGACTTTTTAGAAAGACTGGTTTGGACTGTGGACCATCCCCCCTTCATGCTTTCTAACCAAAAGAGAAAAAACAGTTGGCTGAACATCTGCACATGCTATTTTGATGGGTCCCCCCCCCCTGAAAATTCTTCCTGCTAAGATTATTTGTTAAAGTCGTAGTGTGTCCTAGTGCTGTTCCCTTCTCCTCTCAGCTTTGCCTCTACTAAAACAATGTCATCTAAATTACATCAAACACAACTTTATATTAACCACAATAATCTGCCCGTTTAAACTTCAGGTTTTATAACTTTAGCCTATTTACATCAATATGCTGATGATAATATGAACATTTTCTTAAACTAGATATTGAGACCTGTTTGACTTTCTTAAACTGGACCGTTTTAAAGGCTCTTGGGATAGTCTTCATCTTCTGAAAGGAGAGTATCTCCAGTCAGAGATTACCTGTGCAGACAAGCAGAAAAAGTAGAGTTCTTAACAAATTCTTGGGGGGGGGGGAGATGAAAGTAGGAAGAAAAGGAATGCACTGAAGAAGCAGGTGATAAATACATAAGCTACAAAAGTAATGCAAGCTACAGTATTTTAGCTTGCATTACTTTAGGGCAGGTATAGTAAGACTTCAGATTTGTGGAAACGGCTCAGTTTAATAGAACCCCAAGATACATAATTCAGGGGCAAAGCTAGAAACAAAATGGCAGTTCAGGTTAGAGTCATTTACTGCCCCTCTTCCCAAAAGTTACATACTGGAGGGGTGGGGCTATACTGGTATACAAGGTGTGGTGATGGGTCAGCCAGATAGGTGCCCACCAGGCCAAACTACTACGGAATGCCTAGTACTGGTGGGAGTAGCAGCACCTAACACATCAACAGTGGGTGGGCAGAGGATGCCATTGGGGGGTCCAGGGCAAGGCTTTGCCCCAGGGCCTTCAGCAACCTGTTGATGACCCCAGACTTGGGAGGGAGGGACGGTGTTTTTGGTAGGTTTCATGTTTTAAAAATGGTTACTTGTGTTTAAACCTAAGCTGTAGTGTGGTATCTTCGCTGAAGTATGTGAGGGTAAATAGGCTACCTTAGAATGCCAGATGCAGGAGAGTGGCAATGAAATGCAAGTAACTTGTGCATGCTCCCTGAGGTATCTGGTGGGCCACTGTAAGATACAGGAAGCTGGACTAGATGGACCTTGGCCTGATTCAACGGGGCTATTCCACTGTAACATAATACAGTATACATCTGAACTACTAAAGGTGAGGGATTCTAGCAGCCTAATTTAGAAGTGGTAGAGGGGAGTCTTTTCTGGAAAAAAATATTATGTACACATTCTCATTAATTTTCAAGAAGGCAACAAAAACTGACCAGAGGAAGATGGAAATTGAAGGGGGGCATTCGTCTGAGAGAATCAAGTAGTGCACAAAATTTTCTGTCTATATACTGTTGACTCCACTATCATAAGTGAGAGATACATTTTCTCCCCCTCCACAGATCCTTTACTTTCTTATTCCACACAATAATATAGCAGTAGCCACGGGTTTAAAAACATTAACACAGTAGATCCCAAATGACTGGTGGCTCCCCCTTGACCTACTGGGCCATTGGCCATGGCTCCCCCATTAGGGCTACAATCCTATACATTGTATATGGTGGTGGGTTTTTTTGCAAGGATTCCACGGCTCCCTTGGCTGGTTTCTACCACAGCTCACAGTTTGGGAACCACTGTATTAACAGATGTATTCTACATACAATTAAGAGAACCTGGGCACACAGAATCAAACTGCATAAGTTTAATTCCTGTTGCTTTAGTTAATTCTTAACATCTCATTATGATTCCCCCCACCCTCAGCACGAGTTCAGAAGGAAAATAAGAAAAACAAGTAATAGAGTAGTCATAACAAGAAATAAGTATCCAAATGGTCACTTGCCAGGAATACTTGGCTCCAAATAGAAGAGCTAAAATCAACAAGTTGGAAAATGTTGGTATAGCTTCCCCCCCCCCCCCCCGAATTTTAGTTTTAACTTGTCACATACGTAGTAGATAAGTATTTGAGTTCCTTTTAAGTTACGTGTGGTGGAATGCAATTGTACCAAACATTGATCATGCTAGTGTAGATGCAAAGGTCCCTAACTGTGTGTTATGCTAATGCTGGAGCCTATTTAACCTCCGACACAACTGTGAAATTGCGTTAAATTACATATTTGAACCATTCTAACCTTGTGGGAATAAGCTGTTTTACAGGCTTGTGATTTTTGAAACCCAAAGGCCACAATCCTAACCACATTTACAGACCAATTGTACCTTATTTGCTTATAAGTAAGCTCCATTACTTTTGGTGAGGTTTACATCTCTAGAACGATACTCAAAATTACAGAGTTGTTTAATTAATGGGACTGGACTGAACAATTCAATTGAACAATTAGAATTGGGCAAGTTAAAATGTTGTGTAGACCTTCTTTGGAGTAAGCAAGTACTAGCAAAATGAATGTATAGTTTGCCATCTTCCAAGGAGCTTGGGGTGGCATAAAGCGGATGGCCCCAAACCCCAGCCCATGGGCTGGATCCCACATTGAGAAAAAGCCTTTACCACATGGCTTGTTTCATTCTCCGCTGCAGCCTCTTATCTTTCAAGCCTATCTTCTCACAAACTCAGGCCAGGCAGCCACTTCCTCCCAGAAATTGGGGCTTAGAGCTTGCTGGGGTGGCAGGCAGCAAAGGCAGCTGCCCAGCACAAGTTTGTGCGAGGATCAGCTTGAAAGATAAAAGGCTGCTGTTATGTGCTGAACGGAAAGTGCCAGGCAGGGAAGGCTTTTTTTAATGCAGCAGTTTGGAGACTGCTTGCATGAAGGATCTTTCCCCTCAAATCTTATTTTCTTCCTAACAGCCCTTGTAGGTAGTTTGAGTGAGTCAGAATTTCTCTGCCTCAAGTTACATATTTGAACTTCATGGCTGCGTAAGACTGACCCTGGATTTCCCAAGTCTGACCACTGCAACACACTCACTTTTCCAGAGCAAATGTCATCCAACCTTTCCGTACCTTCCGCGGTATTCTGTAAGAGCAGGGTGACCAGATGTCCTAACCACAAAGAAGGACACAGTACCCCAAAATGTAGGATATTCAAGAAGAATATAGGATGTTACAAAATAAAAGCTATAAACACTCATATACATTAATTTTGGGCTGTCTTGTCCTCCTTTAATGCAACCCAACAAATGAAAGAGCAACGGACAAACATGTAAGCAAGTGATGCAGATGGCACCCCCATCTGTCTTCAAATGTAGGACATTTTGAAATTCACCCAGACAGAAAGTTGAAATCTCCTCTTTTTCCAGGACATGTCCTACATCTGGTCACCCTGCATAAGAGGTTTCCATATGGATTGACAATAATGGTGACACTGTCCAATTATGTTAACAGGATGCTTAAAATATACATTTCTTGTCTAGTGAAATCCTCAGGATTTAGGCCTTCTGTACACGTCTGTGGTTTATGGAGACTTCAAATGTATCTACAATGGCTTGTACTGTACATTAAAAGGGTTATGATGCCATTCAGGATAAAAAAGGAAAAGTCTTCACTTGATAAGGAGACTGCTGGATGGGGGGGGGGCCTTATCATTAGCATGGGACTACTTGATGTATTCACACCCTGAATGCAACAATTCTAGCCAGCCCATTCTCCTATTTTATCTCCTGCCACCATACTCTGTACACCTTCGAGGAGAAAGGTCATGCTGCAGCTGTGGCACGGTGATGCTCCAGAGAAAAAGCAAAACACCAAAGTTTGCTTGTTTTGGCTACTTTCCTGACACCCAGAGAGTGCAAATGCATATGCAAGAAAGAACCAAAACTATGGAACAACTCTAGCATCTTGGTATGTTTTCCCAGCTGGGAAAACACAGTAATCTGCTGTGGTTTCTGGGGGAGCCCTTGCTTCATTCAAAAGCTACAGGAGGGGGGACGGGGCCAAGTTTGGAATGGGGTGCCACAATTCTCGCTTGCCAGAGAGATCTGACACAAAGCTTTCTTTTTGGGGGGATCTACTCTTGAGTAGAACCACCCCCACCCCCAGGACCCAGGAGCGGGACTAGGGCTTAAGTGCCACTTGAACATGAAAGGCAGCATAAATGGCTGTTTTGGAAGACTCAAGGTTGCTGTTTTGGAAAGGTCTGCTTGCTCCAGGCGCCACTGAGACGACTCAGAATAGTTTCATTCTCCTGCCTTCCCACACGGAGAACAGCCACAGAAGATCTGGAAAATAAATTGCGACTTAAATTCAAGAACTACAATCTAAGAACTACAACTCAACAAAATTAAATCGAGGCAAGACGTATGTCTATCCAAAACAAGAAGACACTAGACTGAACAGTTTGAAAGTGACGAGACGAGAGGGGGGTTCCTCCTCCACGTCAAGAGCAGTAATTGAGATCCTTGGTACTATATCTTAACGTTAATTAACTCTTTATTAAATAGATGAAGATTAAGGACCAAAGGTTTAAGACTGGAGCCATGATGGAGAAATAAAAGACAAATTGGGAGTGAAGACAGCGGATTCCCTCCCTTCTTTCTTCCTGTGATTATGTAAAAAGACTTGCATGACTTAAAGACAACTTTTCTTTTCTTATATGATTAGTGAAGGATTCTGAAGGACTTGTAAGACAATAAAGAAAATTTATTAGCTTGGACAGAGCCTGGATTAATACTCATTTTTGAAATAAATCTGGACGTATTAGGGTGAGTCTGCCTGTTTTGCTTACTTGGAATTGTGGATTACAACCGGGACGGAAGACAAACATGGGAGATTTATAGCTGAGGCTGTTTCAGGAATCCCTTGTTCTAACGGAGGAATGTATGAGGGGGAGAGATTCCTGGTGGGAATAGAATTTGGTAGCTATATTTAAATTGTAAATTAAGTGGAATTGATTGAATTACAATTGGGCTGTTTGAAAAAGAAGATGGCGCATTAAAGATCAGAGTGGTCAGAAAGAACAAAGAACAAGGATAGAAATTACTTTCACTTTTACTGGCTGAACTGGTTATATAGATAATAAGCCGTGTTGGGTCTACACATTTAAATATATGTTTGCGAAATGTGAGACTGGAGTATATGAACACAGATGCTCAACTGAATTGATTGTGTTTTATAAGTATTGATGACCACTGAATAATTCTTTTATCAAGTATACATTTTGATGCTAGCTACACCTTGAGGCCAAAAGATGTCAAGACAAGAAAGACAAGAAAGAATACAAGAACTTTTAAGACAAGACAGTATCAGGCAGTCTAATCAGATTTTATTGATCCAATTGCTCTCAGAAATTTGGGAGGTGCAGCAAGAAGTTACAATTATTAAGAATATTGGAGAGAAAGTTCTACAAGACTTGGAGAGCCTCTCAGAAGAAGTTAGGTATCCTGATAAATTTATGAATGAGATTAAAAAGGAAGTCAGCACAATAGACCAAACAGAGATACGCTATTTGAAGTTGGAATCGGACCAGTCAGGGTCTATGACTAGATGCAGGGCCTCTTGGAGATAAACATTAGAGGTTACTGGAAGGCAAATTGCAGGCACGTTAGCTCCAGGAAGTAGTACCAATGGAGAAACAAACAAAGCCTATGCAGGAGACATATAGAGAGTTGAAGACAAACCCTATCGAACAAGAAATGGACCTACAAGAATTTTACAGAGAGTTGGAGATAAATTCCAGGAAACAACAATTGGACCCATTAATGTTCAAGATTGAGATGCAGAATCTTTCTCAGGAATATTCAAGGAGGAAGAGACACTGTAATAATGTAAAGGACGCAAATAGGGGAAATTGGCACAATAAACTGAGACGAAGACGAAGACGAAGACGACGAACCACCTGTGAGTGAAAGACACTCAGAATTTGATGACTGAATTAGGGAAGATATAGCCAATAAGAAAAAGATAATACTTAAATAAGGGAGATTATGATGAAAGTATAAATTAAGGTATTTTTATTAAATGCGATCTTCCCCTCAAAGCTAAAAACAATTCAAAAGAAATTTTTCTTTTTGCTATTCTTATGTACTAATTAAAGAAATTGAAAGTAGTAATTGTATGCCGGTTCGAGAGATACTTAAGAATTTGATTTAACAAGATTTTTTAAAAAGTGGTAAATTTATGGATAGCAGAATTGATAAACATCAGAAGTTAATGTATTATGATATAGAAGTGTTAGGTTAGAGTTAATTAGATAATTATAAATGGAAAATAAGAGTTAGTAAGTTTTGTATACTGGACAATTAAGCAATGTTAAAGTCGTGGCATAGACTGTATGCAAACATTAATATAGGTAAGATGACTAAGCTGTAATCAGTGTGGACCTTTTGTGTGAACCTTTGCACCCTTTTCCTATGTACTACCCTTTCCATTCCCCATACCTATATATATAAAAATAAAAATGTTCAAAACAAAAGCTGCAGGAGACTTTAAGAGAGGGCCATATCTGGAAACAAGTATGTACCTGCATTCTATTGAACTGGCTGGATGAGTCATGATTCACGTGCGGATGCATATATGCAGCAAGGGTCATCAGTGGCTAAAACTGGATTGGGACCTCTTATAGGTAGAGGGGTTCTTCAACATTTTAATTTATTTTTTCAGATTTTGTGCCCCACCCCCAGGAGAAAAAAATGCAGAAAGCAGAGTTATGTTGATTAATTGATTATGTGTTTTTATTCCAAGGCAGAATTTTTATAAATTATAATCATTTTAGGTAGGTGATATAGGTGGTATAAGGTCAGGCTACCAGACCTTATATCACCCATATCCAGGTTATCTGGATGCCTCCTTTTCTGACTGCCATAGTAATAATACAATTCAGATAAGGTGCAACATCAGCCATCAGTTGAAGAACAAATAAAAAGCAGGCTGCAATGGTTTAGCCCAGTGGTTCTCAAACTTTTTCGCAGTAGGAACCACTTTTTAGAATGACAATTTGTGCGGGAGCCACCAGAAGTGATGTCATAGCCGGAAGTGATACCAGAGCCTGCCGAAATAAATAATTTCTTTATTTCCCGAAATAAATTGGATTATTTCTCTGTCGTTTTCCAATAGCAAAGTGAATAAGAAAAACACCTATTTACAACCTTGACACAGGCAAAACAACCACACAGCCCTCCCCTTTTCCAGCATCCCATCTTCCCATATTTTCAATATGGCTGCCCTAGGTACTTTGCGACCCATCTGAACTTAGCTCACGACCCACTGGTGGGTCCCGACCCACAGTTTGAGATCCACTGGTTTAGCCACATCTGCAGCATGAACAACAGTCGGTTGCCACACAAACTTCTCTGGAGAGAGCAACATCCTTACATCCTTCAATGGATAGCACAGAAGAAAACATTGCTCAAACACATTGAAGAAGATCTAAAGAACTTGTGATTGACCTAGTGAGGCTAGAAATATTGCCACTGTTAGGCCTGTTAGGCATAAATTTCTGGCTCCAAATTTATGGTTTAAAAGAAAGGTTTATTGACATATTTGCAAATATGGGTGGCAAGCAAAAAAAACTAAACAGAACAAACTGCAAACCACAAGCCTGTACAAAATGGGTACAGTACTTTATACTTCTGAGGCGTGGTTAATTTCTTTGCATCTATTGGTCTTCGTCTATCTAATTAACAGCATTACATCTTAACCGAATATTTCAGACTTCCCTCTACATATCTCTTTGACACGCTCACCCCGCCTTGGTACATACTTTAACCCACGATGCATGTTCATGCAAATGAAGGCCAAAAGAGAAGTAGATGTGGTTTAATATGTATGAAGGCCATTATGCAGACTCAATAGTCTCCCCCAAGGTTAAAGCTTTCTTGCTGTGGTCAGCTGCAATTTGTTACACTACTATCTAGGCCTAAAATAAAACTTTGGGCTCTGTCCTTTGTCTTGTCCTCCTGCAACTCCCCCTTGCCCTGGCTATCTTTGGTCTAAGAACACCAGCCTATTCATTACCAGTTCATTTTTGCTCTCACACTATGTTTTAGCGTGAGTGTTCAAAATCATGAACCAATATTTATCAATATTTCTCACACCACCAATTGCCAAGGGTGGAAGCATACTATAAATGACACACTGATTCCAATGGTGTATTGGCTGAGAGGACAACCTTCCCCCCCAACTAAGTGCCAGCTAAAGACTAAAGAAGAAGAAAAGTAAGAGAAGGTCAGCAGATGTAACCACTGTCATTACCCAAGCACAAACACACACCCAGTTCAGCCCAATCAGCCAACAGTGTAGATGTTTGTTTTTTGCAGATTTGGGTTTTTTGTGTGTTTATGCTTTTACAAAAATGAGAAGTACAGGAAGTGGTGGTGTTTTGTTATCACTGAAAATCACACCTCTACCCATTGACTAGTATGATACCCATTGCCTATTACAGGTGGCCCTACAATATTTGTGGATGTGGGACCCATGGATTTTAGAATCTGTGGGCCAAATCCACAGCAGGAGAACCCGCCCTGGGAACTCCAAAGATGACCAGAGTGGAGCTCCAGTTGCCTCTGGATGCAGCCTACAGAGGCTGTTCGTGACTGCCCACAGCCTCTGTGGGCCTCAGAATAGCTATTTTGGCTGAAAAAAACCAACTTCCAGTTTCCTGGGGGAAGGGGAAGTGGCTTTTTTTTGGGTAGAAATAGGCATTCTGAGGTCCACAGAGGCCGCAGGTGACCTCTGCAAGCCTCAGAAAACCCTTCAGATCTGACTGGAACTCCGCTCCCATTGGGTTTGGAGGGTTGGGGTAGGCCCTGAATTCACAGTTTCAATACCTGCAGATTTTGGTATTTGTGGGGGGTTCCGGGAACAGGCCCTGTCAAAAGGATTCCTGAGTGGCCTGGGAAATCTTATGTCCAGCTCTGCCCTGCTAATAGTCTTATCTCCGTGTGTCCCTTTGAGCAAGGCCTTCACCATTTCAGATACCCACACCAACACTTTAAAATAGGTTTAATTAAAGCGCCAAACTACAGAGAGAGAGAGAGAGAGAGAGAGAGAGAGAGAGAGAGAGAGAGAGA
>JAJKFI010000049.1:6928094-6974705 GCA_029204185.1 Lerista edwardsae | reverse complement strand
AGAGAGAGAGAGAGAGAGAGAGAGAGAGAGAGAGAGAGAGAGAGAGAGAGCATTCTCTCACCACTAAAATAGTAGTGAGAATGAAACTTATGCTCTTTAAGGAGACAGAATACATTGGTTAAAAAAAAAACCCTGTCTCAAACTGCACTTACATTGGTATCCAATGTCAGTTAACAGTCTCCAGACTTTCTCCTTTTTTCTTACTTTCTCCTTTTTTCTTACATTTTTCTTACTTTCTCCTTTTTTTCAAACTTTTCTCCTTACCAAGAACGCCCAAGCATGAAAGCCAATCTCCCCACTTACTTTAATATTCTATTTAACCCCTTCTCTATGACAGGCCCCCCATGGGCCTATGACAGGCTCGCTGTACTTCTGAGTAAACATGCATAGGATTGGACTACTAATGTAACTGCCGCTGAAGTCTGGGATAATAATACCTGTGAAGAAGGTGAATGGGTACTATAGCATACGTAATTGATTAATCTAACCTACATGGTGCTTTACTCTGAGTCCCATGACTTAAAGCTAGGCAGGCTGGGTGGGTCTGGAGGTAGCAAGACTAGATTTTTTTTTTTTGAAACTCTCTTTTGTCACACAATAGTCTAACTACATGCTAGCACAGCACTGATGTTAGTCAGTGTACAAGAAAAAGTTCACCTACTACAACTGTGTGTGCAGCTACAGGAGTTGGACCCGTAAGAAGTTAGTAATCAGAGTGAGTACTGGGGGTTTCATTTCCTTTGATCATAATTACTAAAATGTTAAATGTGCAGTTTTACAAGGTTAATGTTTTGTTGGATCCAAGGGAAAACTGAAGAGCAGCAAGAAGAGCTGTATGTAGCTTATAGAGCTATGTGCCAAAATTCCCTCTTCTATACAACGGCTAAACGTATAGGCTCTCTGTCTTCATTTGTATCTGGTAACACTATATTAAACGGCAAATAAAAATTTTCATTCCTCTTACCTTGTCTCCTCGAGTTCCTCTAGCTATCATATGAACTATTACCCTAGTGTCTACCACATGCACATAAAAGCGAGTATAAAATATAAAAACTAGGTCTCAATCCCACCGTACGGAAACACTAATCTTGCCTGTAGCCAACGACAACAGAAACACATTGATGACCCAGAAGCTCTTTTTTTTAATAATCCAACGTGATCTACTAGTAAGCCGCCTGCTTCCCCGCTTTATGCCACGCTGCCTCCTGGGACTTGTAGTTCTGTTGAAGACCTGAAGCTCTGAACTTCGGCCCGATTGGCACGTTGCGCCCCAAATTCCTCACATCTTTACGCGGATTGGCTGAAACCGATATCTATCTTGTAGCCCGTTATGATAATTGCACCTCACAGTGCCTCGGCTCGCCAGGCAAGTTAGTTGCGGTTTCAGGAGGATGGGCGGGGCGAGGCCGTTTGTGGCCGCCCCCTGGGTGAGCTGTAGCGGCAGGGAGGAGCAAGGGGGGCGCGGCGCCTCAGAGCCGGCAGTGGGACGGGGGGGCCTCACCGCCTGTCCCGCTCTGGTTCTTTGGCAACCCTTCAGGTAGATCCTCATATGGGTCGCCCTCTGTTTCTTCCCTGCTCTCCCTTAGTGGGGCAGTGCGAGCTGGCTGGGTCCTCCTCCTCATGGCTCATTTCGTAACTCTGTCGGAGGGCGAGCAGTGGACGCGGGGAGGGGACATTGAAGAGACCTGAGCCGCATTGGGGTGGAAGCAGCCGCCGCCAGAGACCTGGACCGGGGTTCGCCCGGCCTTTCCCCTTGCGGGCGAGAGCGCCGCAGGACTGCGGGCCCCCTGGAAGGAAGGGACAGAAGGAAGGAAGGCGGGAGGAAGGCGCCGCCTTTGAGCCCGCCTGCCAGCTGGTGCCTTCTCTCGGCTGCCTGGCATTGCGGGGACCAGCGCCTGCGTTCACTTCTACGGACAGAGAGCAACTTTGCGGAGCCCTGCAGGAGTTGCGAGAGGCTCCTGGACTACTCTGCGAGTTCAGCTGTTCGCTGCCCAACGGAGGCAGCTGCCTCGCCCTCGCTTCCCCCTCCAGGGTCCACCTCCTTTTCTTCTTGCCATGTACGAGCGCGGTCACGATGAAGACTGACAGGTGACTGGACTGGGTTTTTTTTTCCTCCTCCCCCCCCCGAGCTTTTTTTGACTCTTCCGAGGAGAAGGAGAATGACCTCAAGAAGGCACTGAGGCTTGGAAGAGCGGAAAGCCTCCGAATCGGGGTGTGTGTGAATGAAAGAATGGCTGACCGAGAGGGAGACGCGAGGTGGGATGGGCTGTGCAGCAGGGATGCCGGCTCAAGAGACGTCGCCTTGGAAAATATAAGGCAAGTGGTCCTCAAGAAAAGTGAGGCGATGGCTCCAGGCAAAGAAATGTCCTCTCCTTCTCCAGCGGCGTCGGCGTCAGAAGAGCTATTGCCTGCCGCTCCTACTCGAGCTCAGGATGGGCTCAACGAGATGCTGGCTCGCCTGCTGATGCTGTCCAAGAGGTGTCCCTTCAGAGACGTGAGAGAGAAGAGTGCCGCCATTCTCAGGACTGTTCAGGTAAAAGTGACCAAGTAAAAATGCAGTCTCCTCCAGGCAGCCCACACGGGTTAGCGCAATGTCTTGCCAAATATGCCTCAGAGCCTTTGATTTGAAACCAATTTTACGTTTGATTGCTGCATGGATTTCTGTGGGCCTTACTTTTGGATCAAAAGTCAGGATCACAATTGGTTACAAATTCTGTATATGCTTTTTAAACAAATAACTAGTCTATGGGGTCTAAGGTGACATACGTGGGATACGTTTCCGTTTTTAAAAATCCTTGTTAACAACCCCTGAGTTAGGTTAGGCTGATTGATATTAACTGGCCGAAGGTCTCCCAGTGAACTTCATGGCTGAGTTAGTTGGCTACAGGCAAGCCGCTCAGAATAGCCTTGCCTGACTGTAGCTCTGTGTCTCAACTAGGGGTCTTTCTCATCCCGTCCTACCAGAGATCCTTTGATTAGATCCCTGGAGTGAACCAGGGAGTGGCAATAAGTATGTGCTCTGGTGTTACTACGCCTTTGAAGTCAATGGGACTTGTAACCACATCTCAAAACACATTTTCTTGGCTGTAAGAAAACTTAGGTGCAGTGAAGTTGAAAAAAGCTGTTCCTATATGCATAGGATTTACTTCTGAAAAACAGCCATTACCTAACTTTAGGATTTACAGCCTAATCTGTTAAATGGATTGTGCTAGAAACATTTGCATAGCTTTTGGAAAAATGATCCCTTTGGAGTTAGAAGTAGTTCTAAGAGCAAGGCCTCCATCTGACCAGAGTGATACATTGCAGTCTTTTATAAAATCTACTAGCTTGTCCTTACCCGGCGTTGCTCAGGTATTTATTTATCCTAAGCTTCTATTAGACAGGAAAAGGAATGAATTCTATCTATAGTGTAAAATCGAAGTAATTTTATGTACAGGTAATTAAAAGTAGAAGTATAGTATAAAAATTATAAAGTAAAATCTTTTACAAATTCACTATAATATTAATTTAACTCAAAACTTGGTTATAAACAACATTTTCAGTTTCACCTCTAGGAGCAAGAATAAATAAATTCTTGGGTGAACCCACCCTTGAGCAAGCAACATAAAGTTGTCCTTGGGAGAAACATGGCAATGTCAAATCCACTCCACTCCACGGTACTTAATAGACTGCCCCTGTGACTTGTTGATTGTGACCGAGAATGCAAGTGTCACTGGAAATTGCAATCTCTTAAAGTTAAAAGGGAGATCCGTTGGAATGAGTGTTATCCGTGGGCTAAAATCTGTTTCACCCTCTCCCTTTCTTGTTAAGATAGTCGCTTCAATTACAGTACCCAGCATCTTCTTGACACACAGCCTTGTGCCGTTGCAAGGTTT
Source organism: Lerista edwardsae (assembly GCA_029204185.1). Lineage (NCBI taxonomy): Eukaryota > Metazoa > Chordata > Lepidosauria > Squamata > Scincidae > Lerista > Lerista edwardsae. The sequence continues at coordinate 6,970,830 of JAJKFI010000049.1, read as the reverse complement.
TGGCAGGTCGAGGTTCCGTAGTAAAATAATTGGAGATCCCACTGTAAGTAAAAGACAATGTGGTGGCAATCAAGTGAGTTTAGGAGGTCTGATGGGAAATTGATGACCTCATAGGCATCTACTACAGTATTGATAGACTTGTATTCAGTGACTACGCCTGGTAACATGGCAAGTATTAGATTGGAGTCCCAGACTAATGATTTCTAAAAACTTCCAGAAGGTTCCACAGAGTTCTATTCAACTACACTTGGACTTAAATGTCATTGGGACTGTCACCAACCAGCTTAGTGACCCCGAAAACTATGGATTTGACACAAATGTCGGTCATTTCGGACATTTTATTTTTCACCCCTTCTCACCCCCCATGCTGATGTGGGCTGAATGTGGAGGTAAACGGCATCGGGAGTGTCACTGTTCATCTCAGCGACCCTGAAAACTATGGATTGGACAGTAATATTGGCCGTTTCTGATCATTTTTACTTGTCACCCCCTTCCCACCCCCACCCCTAGGGGTGTCTTACCCCCACAGTATTTCTAGAAGTGGGATGAGTTTTGAAATCTGAAATCAAATAGTGTCCTCTACAGCACCTTCAGCATGCTGCAGATATTCTATTTCCAAGCACTGTATCATGCACCCCTTCTCACCCCCCATGCCAAGGGAGGCTGAACTTGACTTACACGGCATTGGGAGTGTCACTGTTCATCTCAGCGACCCCGAAAACTATGGATTTGACACTAATATTGGCCATTTCCTATTATTTTTACATGCCACCCCCTTCCTACCCCTAGGGGCGCTAGGAGTGTCTTACCCCCGCAGTATTTCTTTCCAGATTGTAAGGCATATGTGTACGACCTTTGGTGTAAATTGCTCCAGGCATTCCGGAGTCATGCTGGAACGCGCACGCACACACGCGCACGCGCGCGCGCACACACACACACACACACACACACACACACACACACAGTGTTTGAGAGAGAGAGAGAGAGAGAGAGAGATTCCTGCTAACTTCATCTCAAGATTAGTAGCAGTGCCATATATTACTCTATGCTTCAGTATTTCCAGTCCTTTTCTAGTAGAAGACATATAATAGTAGTAAGTAAGCAGGTTCCATGTAAGGGTAGAGTGCTTTACTTCCTGTTTAAAATTAACATGTAGAACTGTAGAAAAGATGTAGATCTGAGGAACTTTTGAGATGTTCCGAACATTGAAAGTTGGAACATCCATGAAACATAGTGAAATAATTGGCTCCTATCCAATGAAAGTCATGATTAACTCAAGCCCCATTAACTTCAGTGGAACTTCAGTGGAACAATCCTGAGTGTAAGTCCCATTAAATTAAATGAAACTTGTTGCTGAGTAGACATGCATAGGTTTGTGCTTTTCGTCATGACTAACTTTCTTGGGATGCATGTATTGTATATGCTCATCAGCAAATCCATTGTGAACAAAAGCTAGTTAGAATGGTAACTTCCAAAACAAGTTTATTGTTATTTATTTTTGGTGAAAAATAGCCACTTTTATTGCATAAACCTCTTGCCTGTTTAATTGGTGTTTAGAGTAGGCCAACTTTGTTGGTTTTCAGTACTGTGCTGAACTTTTGCATCTTTGTAGTTGATATGGAAATCATTTTAACAGATCAAGCTTCGGCTATAATCCTGTGCACCCTGTGTAAGATGGGGCTAAAATTGGGCTTATGTTTGAGTAAACATACATAGGATTGGGCTGTTTAATAGTATGTGTCCCTCAGTCCCTCTATTTTTTGTTTTTTGCTTGCTTTTGCTGTCGTTGGAGCACATTTGTGGCTGTGAGAATGGTGGATACTTCAGGGAAAATTATTTTCTCTGCTGCTGTGCACATAAACACAAGAGGTGACTCAATTTGCCTTTAGTATAAACACAAACTGAATGCAACCATGACTCATCCCTGGATAAACCCTGGATAAATTGAAGGAATTGATGAATAGCATGAAGCTTATATCTGTTTCCTAGCATCAGATGTGATTGCAGGCTTAGAAGATTTTTCTTTCATAATTATCTCCTATCCTGATTAAATTATTCTTGAATATATATGAGGGAAGAAGTGTGAAGATCAGCTCTATCAGCATATTGTAAGCTTTTCCTCAAATTATCTTTCACTGCTGATCTTCATGGTCCTTTTTGCTTTGTAAAAATTAAATGTGGGAATAGGAAAAATGAAGCTGCTTCACGTTGGTGACAGATTCATTTGGTGTTTGAAGCTGATTTGGGACTGGGTTGCCTTCAGTCTTGTATCATCTGCTTTTAAAAACTTTTACTTGATTCTCCATGGTCCTCCAATATGCGTCAAAAATTTAGAAAGCAAGAGTTCATATAGAATCTCAGCAGTTTAACACATAACTAATTTGGGCCCGTTTGAATTGTAATTTCTCCCTGTGTGCCATGATAGAATGCAATTGTCTTCTTGTCTGGCCCACTATCCATGCGTTTGTGAGGGTGGGGAACATTTGAATAGGACATGTGCATAAAGAAATTGTTGTATGGTCAGTTCTCAAAACTGAGGAAAATCTATTGTACTTCTATGGATTTTACATGCATGCACCATATGAAAATGTTGCACCCATATGTAGATGTTCAGTGGAATATGTGTACTTGGTATGCAGCATGAGAATGTAGTCTGTCTTTCAAGGGAAGAAGGCCAGGGGAAAATATTATGTGATCAGGCCTGTTCGTGAAGTGACTTTGAGCATACATTTTTGCTTTGCTGGAGGAGACCAAAGCCAACTATAATGCAATCCTATGAATGTCTTCTCAGAAGTAAGTCTCATTGAATTCAGTGTTACATACAGAATTATACCCTTGTTCGAAATTCATTGCAAGAATTCCAGCAACCTAGCAGGGATTGCAAATTGACCAGTGGTCTACTGATAGACAGTGGCTTCTTCCAATTCGTGACTATATAGAGTACTATAGAAACTAGTGGATAGCTTTAAATGTTACAGCTCAAATATTCTTGCTGCTCAGATGATTGCTAGAGACAATGTTTGATTTAAATGACACTTGTTGCTTAGGATGGCATCGACAGGAAGTGATATTTAGAGGGTATGTGTAAATATAAACTGAGAGCAAAACTTTCCAAGCATTCTGCCAACTCAAGGCATTGTGTTTTTAATATGGTGCTTTAACTCTCCAAAAAACATTCAGGAATATGAAGGAACAGTCAAATATTTCTTGCAATATGCTTTTTGTAATGGGTTGTTTCTTCTTACGCCACCAGATGCTGTTTCAAGGATTCATCTGGTCTTGAAAAAAAGAGATAGTCATTTAAAATTTGTAGGCACCTAGAATTGAAGGTTCAATAGGCTACATTCTTATCTCTTTTGTTCTGTACTACATAAACTTCAGATTGCATATTAGGCTGTTAGTTTAGTTTCTTGATTTACTCATTAGAAAACTTTCACAGTGTAATCTCTTGTCTTGTATGTTTCTGATTCTGTTTATAAGTTGCTGCTTTATTTTAAAAATGTCCAAGATGGTGAACAATACATAAAATAATTACAAAAAATGCAATTATTCCAACAGCTCAAGAAAGCCAGTAAAAAGTTACTTATTACACTCCCTTCCACCTATATAGATTTCAATAATTTTTCAGTAATTTATAAAATGTATATAATCTACAAATTTGTCTATTTTTCAGGTTCATTTCTCTGCAGATTTCTTCTTGTTGAACATACTTTTGTGCCAACATTAAATAATGTTAAATGGGTTCTGCTACTATTCTTCTTGCACTTATTTTTGTTTTTTGTTTTTAAGTCTTGTGAATTTGCAGCATACATTAACTGCTTGGACAAGGGCCTGGTATTATTCATCTAATTTATTAAGCATAGCTGTGTGATCCACTTTGCTGGAAGAAGTAGAATGTGACCAGGCATAAGATGCTTATTACTTGCATGTGGACAAAATGTTTGACCCTTGTCTTAAAAGGTTTCACTGTTGCTAGGTTGTGGAGAAGTGCTCAGTTGAGCACAACAACCTAAATATTCCTCTCCTCCTGTCCTGCATGGATAAAGGAAGAAATTAGCAGATTATAATCACATCACCACAGCAACTGTGATGGCCAAGTACAAAACTGGCTTGGATATTCATTTTCACACTATGTACAAATTGCAAACCTAGGGAATATTTACGAAATGAACCAGGCAAATCTGCTGTCCTAATTAGCATTTTTCATGTATTCTGACCTTGGTTAGCTTCATATGATTCTATTGCTTTGTTGGCACTTGGAAGACTGCTCTTACGTATAGTCTGCTTTACATCTCATATGGTTCAAACTTCTATTTTAACAAGGTTTTAGACAGAATGAATTCAGAGAGTGTATATTCCTGTGTATGCCAACTCCTAGGAGAAAAGGGGCCAGTCTGAAATGTTTGTTTCTGGGCTTAGAATCACAGTCATATTCCTGGCTTTGTATTCTTCTGTCTTCTAGTTACCCAAAGCATGTTAGTTCTCCTTGATTTGTATTGGATAACGTCTCTGCTGGAAAAAAATAACATTTAACCACAGTATTTTGGAAATATTAAATATTTCACTTTCAATCATTAGGTTTAGAACTATTCTATTGAAGTAGTGTTTTTGATAATCTGAAATGAAGTTTTATTAACATTCTGAGCCAGAAAATTATCAGTAATTATTTATCAAGCAAGGGTTTCTGTGCCATACACCCCAACAAAGATTAATATGATTTTCCTTACGTGCTACTAAAGTTAAACAAACAAGTACTGATGATTTCTAGTTCATTCTATTGCAGAATTTCAGCTATTTAAAGTTAGTTCACTATCCATACATGGATTGTATGGGTTAGTTCAATACCCATACATCTTCCCCTGAACAATTTGCGAAGACCGAAGGCTGACTGAAACTGTGGATACCTAATCAGTGGATACTGGGGCATGCCTGCATGTGTTTGAATCATGTACAGGCTTTGAGTTTTCAGGAGAACCCTTCCTCATAGGGCAACCATGAAAAAGGTACAGGAAATAGGATATTTCTGGTTAATGAGGAACAGCATGATGGTGTGTAAGGTGTGGTATCTTGGATACATTGGGCTAAAGCCTAAAAATGTCAGTAGCAGCACAATGGCATGCTAACTCCAACTTCAAACTTTATTTGTTGTTATAATAGCAAGAATGGTGGGGAAACCAAGACAAATTTATTAAGTTTTAACCAACTGGTTAAAAACCACAGGCAGGAAGTTTCCTGACTACACTAAGGGCTGGACATGGCATCAAAAACTGAAGGTTCTACCAGTGTGCATGTTGAAGCTCTGGGGTTGGCTCTCCTCCTTTTAATGAGTGTTGCCTACTTCACCTCCCCCCTCACTTGGGGGCACTGTGACTTCAGTCTTTTTAATGAAGTGTTCCATGTTCCCTTAGATGTTCTAAGAAAACCTATTCCAGTGTACTGTAGTATTTATTTTGAAGGTGACACCGACTGCATTTTAAGCGTAAAACTTGTATCGGTGCTAATAATGCAAGGAACTATAATAGCCTGTTGTCATTAATGTGTAACACATAGCTAATTTTAGTGCGTGTCCCTGTTCAGAAAAATCAGCAGATCAGGCCAGTTTCATATTAATTTTAGTCTTGAAAGATCCAAGTGATTGGAAAAATGACAAAAATGACCTGTTGTCTAGATATTGTAATGATGAATAGGAGATTTTGCTATCATTTGCTGGATAGGAAAACTAGTACAGTTGACCTTGTGGGAACTAGGATCACTGCTATCAAAAAGCACATGTATTTCTCATGCGTATTTTTAGGCCAGATGAAGTACAGTGATGTGATAGTATCTCTCAAGCTCCTTCTTATGCAGTGACCATATGGCCTGCAATTGGATACAGAGCTGAAGTTGGGGACTAGGAATAAGATGTGATTTGGGAACAGCAACCAAGATATCTGTTCCAGAAGTGAAGAAGAGGCGAGGAGTAAAGTGACAAAAGAAGTGTTTGTAGTCAGAAGGATGATGAAATCTTTGGCAATTTCAGAAACTATACTGGAAAGAACAAGGAGCAGAGCATGGGCATAGTGTGGGTGGGTTAAAAGGAACAGAGATCTCGTTTGTTAAGGGATAAAGGATAGGTACAAAAACAATTAGGGTATAAGGTAAGACAACAGGGAAAAACATAGGGTAACAAAAACCATTGATGTACATCTATTCAAACATCCTTCTATTCTAAAAGTTATTCTCTGATCATCAACATTTTGGGAATACATCTATCTATTAGAGATAATGCTTTTTACATGTTGCAAATATACTTTTTGTATTAATCTTATCATATCAACATTGTTTATCCATCCAGTCATATAATGGTTTCCAATATTGCTTAATTTTCTCTAAATTTTCTTCATTCAATCTTTTGGTCAACACGTCCATTTCAGCTATTTCATATATTTTATTTATCAAATGTTCTAACTTGGGTATCCCTGCTTTTCCACTTTTGTGCAAGAAGTATCCTAGCTGCTGTTATAATATGTACAATGATATGTTTCTTTTTTACATCTTGTATATCTGGTAAAATATTCAAAAGGAACATTTCAGGTTTAAAAGGAATCACACACTTCAAAATCTCTTGTAGGGTTACATGTATAGTCTGCCAATATTTCTTTACTCTAGGACAAGTCCACCATGCATGATAATAAGTACCTTCTGCTACTTCACATTTCCAACATTTATTTGATGCCCCTTCATACATCTTAGATATGTTTTCTGGAGTTATATGCCATCTGTAAAACATCTTATATATGTTCTCTTTATATGATGTAGCTTTTGTAATTTTGATATCAGTTGTCCAAATTTTCTCCCAATCATCCAAAGGAATATTGTATCCAAAAATTTTTGCCCATTAAATCATTACGTCCTTTACCGTCTCATCCTCTGTTTTCATTTTGAGGAGATATGCATACAAGCAGAGATCATGTTTTAAACCATTTGGAAACCTTACATTCTACAGGGAAATCACTGACAAATATTACCTAACACATGAAGCCATTTTTCTCCAAAGCACTGTACAAACATGAATCATGAAACATGAAGTCAGAACAGAAGTAGCTGCAGAACAGAAGTGGCTTAAAATTATCACGCACTTGGTAGTAATTCCTCTGGAAAAGGAGCAATCTTCTTGAGATACACAGCAAGAGTTTCAGTAAATCTTCATATACCCATAAGAATGTTGTTGTGTATGTCAAGGAAACACTTCTTTTGTTGAAGTCAGAATAGCCTCTCGGAGGTATACAGTACATTGCTATTCAGAAGGTATGAATGTGCCCAATTCAAGATCTGCTAGCATAGCAAAAATAAGCAAAATTTGTTTTTGTTTTTATGATATTCAAACTTCTATTACCTATTCTGCAGTTATTCTTTCTCTATTTTCCTTTCTGGAATCAATATATTGTTACAAGTGCTTTTTTGAAGAATGTTGTTAGACCCGCTATAGGTTTACATAACAGTAAAGATATGGCATACGATTAATTTAGTGAAATGGCATAAATACATTTTGGATTTTAGAGCATTTTAGATAAGGGATATTGAACCTGTACTGACTTTCCCCAATGGCAGAAAATAGCTCATGAACTTTACTATCAGTTTTACTTTTCAGAAGTGATCTGATACTGTTTTGGAAATGAAAGGATAATCTAAATGCTCAATCTTATTTTGGTACTACACAGATGCTGTCATATCCTAAGCCTGGCCAACAAGGGTGGGGAGGAGGGGAGACAACAGAGCCTCTGCCACGTCTTGCTGGTGCATTGGAAAACTGGGTGTCCAATAGTAATTTTTGAGTTCTAATAATTAAAAATTTCAAAACAGACTTCTTTATATTTTTTACTGCTCTCAAATAACTTCCTCACCAAATATGAGCTTAGTGCTTCATGTTCCTCATCTCTCGGCACCCTCTTGTGCAGCACCTTTACCAAACCCACTCCTCTTTGCTTGTTTAAATGTTCTAAATGGTGTCTGGGACAAACTAGACTGATATCCAAAACTGCCAGGTCTGTAAGAGCAGTAGTTCCTTGTGCAAAAAAAAAATGTCCTGCAAAAAAAAGATAATCACAGAAGGATGGGCAAGCTCTCCTTTGATATTATTGTGGGGCAGTGCCTGTCAGTAGTGGACCTGAAGGGGTGCAAATGCCCCTCGGCACTGAGCTGGGGAGGCAGCAATGCTAGCTGTCCGACCACGCCCCCCTCCCCCCCGAGAAGGAGTGCTTCAGATTGCGCCTGGTCACTCCTAGAAGTGGTGGTCACTTCTGCTGTGGAAGCTGCTTCCTGGAGCAACCTGGTGCGGCTCCGAGGGGCCACCTGCCCCTCTAAGAAGGGGTGAGCAGTGCTTCGGAGCATACCTGGTTACTCCAATCAGCAGCTTCCGTGGCTGCTTCTTATAGCAACCAGGTATGCTCTGAAGGGCTGCCTGCCCCTTCTTGGAGGGGCAGGGGGCCCTTTGTATTCTTGTAGAGGTGGGTGGGAGCAGCACCTCCAGGGAGCTGACCCCTTCCCCCCCCCCCCGATCACCCCTGCCTGTAGTAGGAATCCTCCCTGCTAAATACACCTGCAAGCTGGGCAAAGAGGCAGTTTTTCAAGCGATCCTTGTCTTCAAGCGATCCTCATCTTTTGCTGGGGGGGGGAGTAACTGTAATTCACCCCAGCACAGTATCTTTTCTAGTAGCTGTTGGCCCATGTTTATTCTGCTTCTTTTTAGATTGTGAGCACTTCTGGAGACAGGGAATCATTGAGTTATTTGATTTTCTCTGTAAACCACTTTGAACTTTTTTTTGTTGAAAAGCAAACAACAAAAGTTGTTGAATTTTTTAATTGAATTTTTTTGAAATTCCTAAAAATAATTTGACTAAGCGGCAATATGGAGTACAAAGGCAGCTTTGAAGAAAATGAGTTCCAATTATTAGCCATTAGGAGGAAATAATCTCTTTTGTGGGATAGTTTGGCCACAGATTAATAGAACAAACTCTACTTGAGCTGTTTCTCTTCTTTTAAGTAATTTCAAGCTTGTACAGATAAGTTTTTCATCATCCTGTATTGTTTACTTCCATAGACAAGACCATTCTTCCGCAGGGTTCCCCTCACCCCCCGCCAGCCCTGTGCTGTGACAGGTAAGGCACTTGCAGCCCCTGTCTCCCCAGGCAGTAACGCTTCACTGCCTTTGCCCCGTCCTTGCAAGCACAGTGGTGCAAATTCTCCATGAGAGTTTGAAAACTGCGGCCCTAGTTGGTGATTTCGTGCTAAATTGCAGACTGGTGTGCATAAAGAAAAGATGCCATATTAACCAGTAAAATGATGTACTTTTTACTTCATAAATCCTTGAGTATGATACATCAGCTGTGGTATTCCTACCACTTTTAACATCCATGCTTAATTAAATTTAGAAATCATGAAGGGTGTAAACTTGTTTATACTGGTTATACAACTGTTGCTGTTTGCTTAAGACCTCAAAGGAGCTCTTCTGGCACAAGGCTCATTGGAGCAAATGGATTAGTTGGATGCTTTGAGGACTGGCACCTTAAAACATTTCACAGTAAACTTTTCTCCAGGAAAAAAACCTGGAAATTTGCACATTATGTACAGTACGAAGCCATTTTCTCATAGTAGTCTCAAAGCAAAACTCCTAACCTAAGCAAAAAGATCCAGGTATATGCTACAGGTTTAAATTATGCTACTGGACCTTCACTTATCTGGTCCCTTGCAGCCCAATCCTGAGCCTGGCAGTGTCCAGAGCTCCAGTGGCACCAAAATGGCAACCACTGGATCCTGTCCCTGCCAGGATACCACCAGAGGTCTTCTTGGGGAAAGGGATTGTTTGCGTCTTCCCCCTGGAAGACTGCAGCCAGAGGCAAAGTGTTTGAGCAATAAGAGCCCCTGGATTGGAATCTATTTACTTCATTGAGATTGCTGGTCTATACATGTACAAAAATTGACACTTCAGTGTGCAGATCAAAAAAGGATACTGCAATGAGATTAAGAGTTGTTGCAGTGTGTGCATTCTGTAGAACAGGGGTCTCCAAACTTCTTAGCCAGAGGGCCACATCAAATATCTGGCACAGTGTTGAGGGCTGAAAAGATGAAGAAATAAATACAGTAGATAACTAGATGGATGAATGAGCAAATGAATGGGCTCAGAGTTCAAGGATTCCGCCCAGCACTAACACACACCCCAGAAATATAGCACACACTTTCCCACGCCATAAGCAACTTACTTAAATGTGCTAGAATAAATATCTCTGAACCAGCAGATCACAGCAAACTCCCATGTTCTGAGGACCGGGAAGGTCTCCTGAACCCTCAGAAAGCCGTCTTAAGGCCTGCTAACTGGGCAAGAGGCACTTTTTTCAAGTGGTGTCCTCTTATATTTAGCAGGGGGAGAGCAATTGTCCCTCTTCACCCCAGCACAGTGTCTTTCTCGTGGCTGTTGCTGGTGGTGTTCTCCATTCTTTTAGATTGTGAGCCCTTTTGGGATAGGGAGCCCTTTAACTTTAATGTTATTATTTGCCTGTAAACCGCTTTGTGAACTTTGTGTTGAAAAGCGGTATATAAATACTAGTGATTGATTGATTGATTCAGAGGGCCTAAAAACATCATTTCCGGGTCTGAGAAAATCAAGAAGTGACTATTTTCAGCCTTCCGGAAGCATTCTGCGGGCTGGGGAGGCAGCAGACAGCCTCGCTGGTAATCTGAACACCCTCTGCACAAAACACAGCACAGCTTGGAGGGTGCAGCCTATTCCAACAAGATCACATGGGCCAGAGTCTCATAGGGGACCAGACGCTTGCTGTGGGCCAGATACAGGCCCACCGAGGGCTGCACCTGGCCCCTGGACCGGGGTTTGGAAACCCCTGCTATAGAAGAATAAGCCACAGTATGACCTTTGTGGTGCAACACAGGTACAATAGTGCTAGGACAACAAGAGCCAGCTGTTTTGAGGTTAGTATATTCCAACTTCTGGAATAGAACTAGACTCTGTACAGTCAACTCACTCTTCCCAAAGGAAACAATAGCAGCAAGCAGCTACGAGGAAAAATATGGCAACTTTTAACATTTGGGCTGGCTGCTGTCAGAGAAGGGGCATGGCTAGATTCAAATCAGAGTTTTGAGGCATCTGTTCTAGAAAAGCGGGGAGAAAAACTGAGGGTGGGCTGGGGCAGGAAGGGGGAGGTGGTTATGTGGATATTGAATAAGGAAGAAGCCTTGTAATTTTCAGCCATATTTTGATATGCAATTGTTTAGGCTTAAGAATTTTAAGCCCGCTTATATTGGGTTGTATCCAAAGGATGCTTGCCATAAGAGCATAATAAGAACATAAGAGCCCTGCTGGATCCGGCCAAAGGCCCATCTAGTCCAGCTTCTTGTATCTCACAGAGGCCCACCAGGTGCCTAAGGGAGCTCAGTAGACAACAAGATGCTTGCATCCTATTGCAAGGGAGTGCCCTTGCACCTGGCATTTTGAAGTAGCCTACTATTGATGTAAGGAGGTTGCACCACCCATCATGGCATATATGGACTTTTCCTCCACAATGGACTTTTCCTCCAGAAATCTGTCCTTTTAAAGGCATCTAGGCCAGATGCCATCACCACCTCCTCTGGCAAGGAGTTCCATAGCTGAATTACCCGCTGAGTAAAGTATTTCCTTTTATCTGTTTTAACTCTCCCAACACTCAATTTTAGTGGATGTCCCCTGGTTCTGGTATTGTGAGAGAGGGAAAAGAACATTCCTCCATCGACTCTGTCCCTCCTGCGCATAACTTTGCCATACAAATCCATGAGGCAAGTTTGTCATGAATTTAAATTGAACTTAAACATTATTACCTTTCTTTAGATATAAACCATTGTATCATAAGTTTGTTTAAACAAAAAACATTGAGGAGCAAACGGTCTTTTGAAGTATTAGATCAGTGGTTACCAGACCTATTTGCTTTGGGACCCACCTAAAAGTTTTTTCACTTTACCCGCCACTGAAGCCTCTGTGGCTCTAATGGTGACTGGGCAGTAGTGTTCCCCCCCCATGTAGCAAGTTGTCTAACTCTTGATGCACATAACCTAATTCTCAGTTTTGTGAACCATAAATCGGGAGGGTAGGCCATGGACCCACAATTTGGGAACTGCTATATTAGATGGCCCTGCACAGAAGGAACATGAGACTTCCGTGTAGATTGCACAATCTGTTGTTAAAAATGTGTTCTATTTAGGAAATTTGTACTGTGTGGTGCAGCATGAGGAGCAATGAAAGAAGATGGGTAGCCCAGTCCCATACCCCAGTGGTGCCCAATGGTGCCACAGCAGTGCAAAAATAGCTGGAGTGCCACTATACCATGTGGTGCTGGGGCAGCCGCTAGAGTCTCCTCGTATGTTTGCTCCCTTACCCTGTGTTGAGTTCCCTGGTCAATAGCTGGCATTGATCCAAGGAGGTCTGTGTTGACTTTTCAGGTGCATGAGGGGGCATAGGTTCAGCAGCAAACTCTGCCACTGTCCCCACCCCATTCTGGGCCCAAGCCTTTCCTCAGCCCACCCCCTCTGCCCATTTTTGCCTTTCCCCACCCGATGAACACTGACCAGTAAGTTGCCCCCGTGACATGTCCTAATGCTGAGGCCCAGCACTAATGCAATGGGCTTACCACCAGCAGCAATGACAGCGGTTGCTGAGGCAGTGTGCTGGCGCTGCATAGGATTGGGGCCTAAGGCTGCAATCCTGTTCACTTACCTAGAGTAAGTCACATTGAATTCACTGGGGCTTACTTCCGAATAAACATGCATAGGATTGCGCTGTTAATCATCTCAGATAACAATGAAAGTTAAATATTCAGAAGCAGGTGTATGTGTTTGTGCCTGCCCATGCCCTCCCCGTGAAACATATATATTGTGCAAGTGATAGCATGCTTTTGTTTTCTTCTAATGTGATTTCCATGTTCGGATTAATTCCTACTTACACATTGGGAGGTCTTAATTAGAGATTGTGGGTACAACTGCACGTGCCAATGGCAGCAGAATTTAAACTAGGTTCTGCAAATTTCTTTGTGAAGTGGATGGGAGCACATAAGGTGCACTAAAAGTAGGAGGGGAAGCCTATCCCCCCACCTGTTTTTAGCTACAGCACTTTTAAAGAGAGTGCTTTTAAAGACCAAAAAGTCAGAAATCTCAATCTGCTCATGCTGTAAAATTCCGATCTCCACCACATTAGAGAGCATAAGTTATAGACCCAATTTTATACATTACTCTGCTGCCATGAACTCTGATTTGGATCAGAATGTGTAGGTTTATATAGCAAGGCAAGCTCAAGACAGGAATGTATTTTCTTTGTGACATTCAGATGCACTTAAAGAGAATTATTCTATGTTTGCTGTTTGTTTCTTCCATCTGCTTTTCATATAAAAACTTAACTGCACAGCTTGATCTTTTCCCTGAAGTAGCCATTCATCATTAAGGTTCAGACAAAAGCAGAAAAACAAGCCTCCCTTCGCTGTAATAGGACGTGGGGAAATGGCAGCATTGTGCCTTAGCTTTGTGATTGGCTGAAGGAGATCACACCTCTGGAATCTGTTTATCCCCTAAAAATAAGATAGAATCTTCTGTACACTTCAGTGAAACCTTTTATGCAACACTTCATATTCAAACAAACATAATTACACTATTTGCAGATTATTTGGGTGGGTTAGCTATGAACGAGGGGAATGAATAAGTGTTTTTCTTTTGAGAACAGTGAGCCTTATGTGGGTTGTTGTCTAAATCTGTTTCTCTCCCTCCCTCTCTTTTTGTGGGAAGGGTTTATGATAGCTTTTTTTGTTCATGAAAAACGTCCCAGAAGCTTAGAGTTGTTATTCAAATCTAGTGGTGCATTGACATGCATAAGAGGCTATGTGTGCATTACAAGAAAAATAATCCAAATACTTTAAATATAGTTAGATGATCCCTAATACGGACATCCAAAATCCAGACATCTTTATCCAATATGTTTTTTAAAACTTTCTATAGAAAGGTCTTGTGCTCATTCCCACATATAGGCTTTAAGTTCTGTTCTCTGCTCTGTGGTGTGTGCCTATATAGACACTATTAAAAAATGTCAGAGGCCAGCAGGCATCCAACTGAGTAATAGCAAGAGGAAGCATTTCTCATTATATTTATGCAGTTATTCCACAATCCAGAAAAATCTAAAATTCAGACATCTTCCCATACCAAGCAGTAGGGATAAGGAATAATCAACTTGTATTTGCATTCTAATGGTTTTGTGGAGATACTGCTTTGCCACTAATTGTTTTGAAAACATTCTACATACCATACTTCCTGTCGCGAGACTCGTGCTCCAGTAGCAAAAACGCTGTTTTTTCACAACTTGTGTTAGACTCAAGTCAGACATCATAGACTTGGGCATGACTTGAGATTTTGGGGTCAGTGACGCAGAAAAGAGTCATGACTCAAATTTGACTTGAGCCCTGACTCACTTTAGTGTTTGTATGCTTGCTTGCTTAATTTTTTTTCTCCTCTCTCTTCCACATCCTTGGTTCAAAGGGCAGGCTGAAAGAAATGCCATGCCACCAGAGTTTTCAGGATCCAATGAACGTACGCACCCAAAAACACTCAAGAAGGAAGTATCCTCCTCCAAACTGACAAATGTATTGAGTCCTATGAAAAGCAAAACAGCTACCTGTTCACATTTACTTTTGAGTAAACAACTCGCCTTGGCTCGTGGTGAAGGTCAGGCAAAGGGGAATTCAAGGCCACCAGAATGGCTTTATCTGATGTACAGGAGCTCAACAAATGCTTCAAAAGGCAGCCACCCCACCATAAAAAGGATAAAAACAGGTTTAAGCTGATAAGGCAAAACTTCTTTTTTAGTTTTGTAAAGCTAGATGGGTCCTGATAGTGTGGTGTTTTAAAACGTGGGCTCCAGTGCTAAAAGATATGAAGTCGATTGCACTGAATCTCCAGGAAATGTAGTGTGGCTTTAGATATTGATGTGCGGATGGCTGGAGTGTGTGAACCAGGCCAATGCCATTTTGAGGGCAGCATCCAGGCTGCAGTTTAAAACTGCTACTTTCAAGCCTGACGGTTTTTCCTCAAGATTTTTGCTAACTTGTTATAATGACAGGAGGTAAGGGAACTTGGGGTTGTCAGGATGCTTTATGGCACATATATTTTTACTGTGCTGTAATAAATACATATTGACTATTGATGGCTAGACTTAGTAAATGGATTGCACTTTTGTTCCTCTCCCTACCTCCATTCCCTTGGACTGCAGCATACGAATTAGATAAAACAAAGGGAGTACAAGGTGTGTGTGGGTGCTTCCTGGCTGGACAGAATGGAAAATGTACCAAATGCTGACAAAGGATGGCTAGAGAGAGATAAACCAGGATACACTCAAAATTGTTGGAACAAAAGGCCCCCTGAGGAAGCTAAAGCAACAGTTTCTTATCAGTAAGAGTGGGATGATAGCAGTAGTAGGCCTCTTGAAACCAGATGTACTTCAACAAGGCCAAAGAAACATGATAGGCAAGAGAGAGTACTAGGAAGAAAGTGGGGCCACTGAACCAAAGAACAATAATTTAAATTGAGACTTAGTGAAGGGAGTAGAAGGAATGTAGCATGGACAAAGTTCTCCAAACCCCCTCTCACCTCAGAAAAAGCTGTTGAAATCGACATTTCCAACCTAAGACACAAAGCATGAGTGATGTTAGGGCCATTCCAAGAGGAACTGCCCCAAGGGGATAAAGGGGTAACCCAAGGAGCAGAGACAAGACTCCACAATCATCATTCTTCTCACCTGGACTGGATAACAACCATCAGTGTGTTTTTGGCTAGCTGGGAGGGAAGCTGGACTTTTTCATATGGGATTCCAGCTTACATTGCATGATCATCTCAGCGCTGCTGTGTGTGTGTGAAAATGTGGTGAGTTAGACAACTTTATAGTGTTACTATGCCTTGTTGTAATCAGTAAAGCTAGTTTTAATTAGTATTGCTGCTTGGAGGTGACACTTTCCTAGAGTGAATAAGATTCCCCTGTTATGTCCCTTCTGGCTCCTGGAGTGGGAGGGCCTGATCAATCCTCCTCTCTTCTTTCCCCAGAACAGGCTTGAATTGGATCTGGGCCTGTTTTGGACCTAACAAGAGATGCTAACAGGAACTAGAAAACCTTTTCTTTGGGAATTCAAACTGCTGTTAAAAGCAAAAAAGAAAAAGAACCACTTCCAACCTGCAATAGCACGATAATGACAATTGTGTTGCTGCCCCCTCCCTCCAGCCCACACAAAAACATAGGGTTCTCAAAGTCCGAGCAGGTTTCTAGAACAGTGGTTCCCAATCGTTACGCAAAAATAGGGACCACTATAAATATTCTGCAGGGGGCAGTGGCATGATGACAGCATCTCTAAGATCACGCTGCCACTTGAAAAAAACCTTCTTTAAAAAAAAAAAAAACATACCTGGGCTTGTATGGGGACCAGCTGCATTCACAGTGCTATCCCAAGGTACGTTTTTTAAAACACCCCTTTTTTGTGGTAGCGGTGTAATCCTGAAGGTGCTGTCACCATTCCCCTTAAGTAAGGATGCAATGGTTCTGGTTGATCTGTGGGGTTGGGATCTCCCGGTTGAGAACCTGCTCTTTGAGGAAAAGTAAGATTTAGAAGGAAGAAAGTAATTCGTGTTCCTTAGTTGTCCTTTTTTTGGAGCCTTCAGAAAATGCCTTCTATTCCTTTTATTCCTGGTTTCCAATACGTCTGTCTCAACAGGATCCTCAGAGTTTCTGGCCCATTAAGTTGGATTTGATATCCATTTTCCAGTTCCAAAGCAGAGGTTTCTTCTGGAAGCTACATGGTATGCCAAGGATCTGACTTCCAGCTGAAAGTTGTCCAACCTGTCTGCTAAGAAGACTGTAGCGAAGAAGGACTTTCTGAGTGCATTCCTGAACTGTTTATCCAGAACTTTCTTGTTGAAAATGCCATGGATCGAAGAAAAAGCATCCATAGTCATAAGAGAAGGCAAAGAAAAGGGTCTTGGCAATAGCCAGCAGTGTCAAAACCTCTATAGAGATTCCACTCTTCTGTCATGTTCAATAAGTCACTCATCTGATGAATGAAAGGGGGGGGGGAGAAGATTGTTGTTTACTACAGGCTGTATACCTGGAAGGGCTACAGGAACTAACCTGGTGTCTCCTTGAAGCTTAAGAAGAATGACCTCTTGAAAAACAGGCAATGGGGATGGGTTTTAACCAGATGGTGATTGAAAGTTACCTTAATCCATTTTATGAAGGTGGGTGATTTTCTAAACTGCACTGTCCAGTAGAAACAGTGATAGCAAAGGGATCCCCCTTCTCCTGTGGTGCTGTGCACCACTGCAAACTCACAGGGGCACTGTGGGATAGTTTTACTTTCCAAGAACAGGGCTGGCCTTAGGCCAATTTGACCAGTTTTGCCAAATTGGGCCCCAGTACCTGGAGGGGCCCTGCATTGGAACGGCAAGTGGATTGCTCATAGTTAGCCCCTTCTTTGTAGTTGATGCTCTGGCGTGGCATCTTCCTTGCCAAAATGTAGCAAGGGGAGTGTGATGGGCTGAGCACTGCTACTGGTCATCCTTCCCATCTGCCCCGGGTCTGATTGGATTGGAATTGTCTCCCCAGAAGCAGCTTGTGATGACATTGCTGTCAGGTGCCTTGCCTCTGCAGCTTATCCTGGTGCAGAAGCGCCCCCCCCCCCCCGTAAAAATGTTTTGCATTGGGCCCCGCAACTCCTAAGGCCCCAGGAAATAGCGATAGCTCTAGAGGCGCCATGAAAAAATGACTAAGAACTGAACAGTTTAGGAACCTCTGGCCTAAATACAATTACAATTTTTTTTTGTAATGTGTAATTTGGCTCTTAGTTTTGGACTCTAAACTTGAGGTTTCACCTGTGTTTCTGCTGAATTCTTGTGGGTTTTTTTTTTTGTTTTGCACTTAAATAAATGAAAAATGCAACATTTGCAAAGCCCATCTCTTTTAAAAAAAATTTCCCACAAGTGTTGCTTAAACCTGTTTTCCTCTTTCCTGGATTGTTCAAATATAACACTTTCACTGGCTTAACTGCTCATTTAATTGAAGAAAACCTCTTTTCCATTTTCTGTCCTCTTCTAGCAATGTTGACAAGTGACTTGCTATATACTAAAATGTGTTCTTAAGAGTTGCTTGTTGAAATACCTTGAATTTATCTTTCAGGTACAGGTAACAAGCTGCAAAAACAATATGAATAAATACATACGCTACACTTTGTGTGTGTTGGAGGACCTAATTTGGGAATTGTTCTAGCACAGTCATTTTAGAGCACAGTAGAACATTTTCATTATACATTCTTATGGAAGAATAAAATATCTGGATGTGATGCATCTCTGAACAGGAAACATCTTTATGCCCTCAGTGCATTTCAATACAAGATGAAACAAACCTCTTCCAAAGGAAGCAGATAAGCAGTGCTCTCTCCCCCACATAACCTGTTTCCAGTCTGATGCCTTTAACCTTTCTGTTTTGCTCCGTGGAAACTGCACAGCTAAACAGTTTGCTCAATTGCTCTGAAAGAAAATTATCACTGTTAAGAAGTGACTGATGAAAGATTAGTGCTTTCTACTTCTGATATACAGTATACACTTAGTAAATATACAAGTACAAAGAAAGTTTTAACTGCAGTCATTCTAAACATTACCCCCTCCCTTACCCCTCAAATGCTGCTTAGATAAACACTGCCCCTTAGATAAAGAATAGTTGTGTGTTAATTGAATGAAGATAAAAGATGGAAGAGGGCAACATATATTGGATCTAGGCTGAGAACTAGTATGGAAAAGTATCTGTTGCAAAAAAAAGGTAGATTGTGAGACAAGGCAGTGTAGGTGACTGACAGGGAATAGAGACAGATGGGAGAAGGTGCTTTGTAGTGCTCTTCTCTGCCCCTATGATGCAGCAATCTCTTTCAGTCCACAAGACATTGAATACTACATACATCTGCTACTAATAGTTAGGGGTGTTTGAAAATGGTGTAGGTGGTTTTTTTTGGCAGATTTCATTATTTGAATGGCAGAAAGTGGTGTTATGCATTTTTATCCTAAGTTCCCATTCCAAGTTTGCATTTTTATTTTTAATGTATTAAAATGTACTAGGTAGGTAATATAGATGATCTAGTGTCAGCAGATTTAGCCAGAGCATTATTTCTAATGAGAGAAGTAATCTATTTTAATTTCTGAAAAATTTCTTAAATGCCAAAATGCTTTGCGTTTTTGTTCAGATACTTTTAACACCAAAAAAGGCAGTATGTGGTGTATGTATATGTGTGTACACAGACAGACAGACAGACAGACAGACAGACAGACAGACACACACACACACACACACACACACACACACACACACACACACGTACTAATACTGAACAGTTTGACACTTGGCACCAGCAGAGAACCCTTTCTCCTTTTTTGTATGCCTTTCCAGCTCATGCCTTGGTCATGTATGACATTAGTCTACTGTTACTTTTACACTACTCTAGGAGCTAACAAAAAAATGCATGGTTTTTTTCTGCACTGTATCAGAAGAATCCACAGGTTTCATCCAGCTCTGTTAGGGGTGCTTTCTGGTCCGTTTGCCAATCCTCACTCTCAGCCTTCTCAAAACAGTTCATAGGCAGGGAAAGAGACATTGCCATCAAAGCAAGGTATGTGCCTTGCTTTCAGCCTATGTTCTTGCTCACCTTCTACGGCTGATAGTAGAGGCAGAAGGTAATAACAGAAGGTTGGGTGCTGCTGTCACAGATGTTCTGCAGTTTTTCTGTCTTCCTTCACTCTGGAGTTGCCTACCAATAACATAGGCCAATCGAGTGAGAGTATTGTAGTTTCAAGGGAGAAGCTTTCAGATGCAGCATGGGGGTGGTAGAAAAATGGTACTTAGTTTTGCTAGTGTTGTCTTTTAAGTCTTTTTCAAAGGGGCCTGCTAGTAAAACTAGTTGCCTGCAAGAACATTATATGGTCATTGTCAGCATTTTGATAGTACTTGATGGGAAACATGGTCAAATGTCCTAAATCTTATGCTTCTTACATGTAACATCTGCTTTTCAATTGGTTATCTTAGCATGGTCCTTAAATTTTGTACCTTAGTTGCGTTTGTGCCCCACTTAAACACAACTATGGTACAAAATTGTTTTTTCAGTAGCCCAGGATTGTGCATGCAGCTTAATTGTCAAACTGTGGCAATGACATTTCTGAGGAAAAAGTTCCCAATAAAAAAATCAGACCTTTAAAAATTAAAACAAATGAAAACTCCGTACTGTTTTTTATAAAGAGAAATGTAGACATAATGTTTCTCAGTTGGTTTCAAAGCATGAATAACTTAATTGATATTATGTATAATGCAATTAAATGTGCCATTGGAAACTCTTTCTAAAGTATAGGCCAACTTTATAGGCATTAATTTTAATTTAGACCAGTGGTTCCCAAAATAATGGGTTACAACCTACCACTCAGGTAAGCATTTGCTTCAGCCCCTTTAAGGGGCAGGGAGAAGGGAAGGCAGCGATGCAATCCCCAGGATTTTGCTGCTGCCCTGGGCATTGGAGCTAGTATTAAATTTACCCCTTGCAGCATTGGTGTTCAGGGTGTGCGGGGAGCCCTGGGGGGCTCCTCAAGCCTTGTGTTGTGTTTAAAATGCGATCACATCCAGTTTTGAGATCCCAGGGCTCCCTACGCACCCCAGATACCAGCACTGCAATACCCTGTGCCCAGCGCAGTATTGCGATCCTGGGGATCACACCCCCACCAATACTTACATGGCTCTTAACTCCCTTGTAGAAGTTTGGGAACCACTGATTTAAACTAATTTGAAGAGTTGGGATATCTGTAGAGACTCTTAATTTGTCAGACACTAAAACTTGCTTCATTTGGCAGATCACGCAGAATGCAGGAGGCAGTTTCCCCTTTTAACCTAATTGTTTTTTTTGCTCTCTGTCTACTTTATCACTGTTCAGGCAATGTGCTACTGTTCTCGGTGACTGTTATCACACCAGATATGGTGCAGTAGTAACAAAACAGCTCTGTTAAAATGCCTTGGACTGGCTTAGCCCTCAAACAAACATGTCCTCAGTCTACCCTATTATTGTGTAATTGTATATGTCAGAATAATCTGGACAAAAAACTGAACCCAAAACTTGCTTAAAAAAAATACACTAAAAAGGTGGGGTATGGCCTTCAGGAGTTACTAGATGCAACAACAGGGTTTGGGGCTGACAGGCCAATTTTTTTAGTATTGGGGGTGGTGATGGAAATGGGACAAATATCACAATTTGAGCTTGACAATTTGTGTTTGTGAAGCCAGTATCATTCAAATGAAGTACCTGGTCAGCTGACCACCTGTTTGGTGATCATGGGTTAAATATTGTCAAATTTCATGAAATTAATTATTCTGTCATGTAGGTGTCAGCTTACCGCTTCATTTCATTATACAGTTGTATCACTTCCTAGCAAGGGCAGGGCTGCTTCCCCCACCCCTTGCTCTGAAGCAGCTGGGCGCAAACCTAGCAGCACAGCAAAGGCTCTCCTATTGGCCAGCTGCTAGAATTTCAGGCATCTCCAAACAGGAACACACAGAGTCATCAGCAGCAAAGCCTCAGAATTCCCAGTCTGAATGATAATTACTATGCCCCTTTTCCACAGAATGCAAATCCAAAATGGATTTCTGCACTTAGAGGGTTCTGCTGTCTTCGTGAGAGGTATACATCGAGCATATGTTGCTTGTGAGTTGCTACTTGCCTTCTTCTAGTGACCTTTATTTTACTTTGGTGAAAAGCTCAGTGCTTCTGCACCTGCTGTCCTTCTGACCTCTCCATAGCCAGCCATTTTACCTATCCTTTCAAATGACTGTGATGTAGCCACTCTACTATAAACTAGGAAATATTCCTTGCACTGCTGGGGTGGATGGGTGGGTTATAAAAGTCTGAAGGAAGTGGGACAGAAACTGCAGGAAACAGCAGTTGTGGGGATCCAAACCTCAGATGAACAATCTGAAAGCTTAAGTGAGAACTTAACTAGCCAAGGGTCACATTATGCACAGCAATTCACTGCTTTCTTGTGGGTATATTTACAATTATGTATGTACAAAACTAAAGGCTCAATACTATTCAAGTACTACACAAATGGCTCATGGACACCAGTGCAACATCTTTATCCAGTGGTGTAGCCAGTCAAATATGAGAACCAGTCAAGATAGTTGCAGTGGGAGTAGTAGCAGCAGCAGCTGCCTCTTTGTGTTTTGGTGACTTTGCAATCTCACTGCTACCCTGATGCTTTCAAGGTTCAGCCTGGGCCCAGGAGGGGGGTGGAATTGGTGGTGCTGGAGTGCGCCATAGCTTTTTCCCACTTTGAGCCGAATCTGCTGACACAAGGCAGCTTGGCCTTGCCCTAGGGATTTTCCTGGTGCAGGTCTCAGTAGCCCCGTAGACTGGGGCTTTCCCCAGGGCAAGGAGACTAATGTTTTCTTCCTTTGAGATGACCTCCAGGCTGCTGCCTGCCAGTGTTGGATAAAGTGTGGCCCTGCTGCATCAGCGTTGGTTAGGATGGGGCTTTGACATTTTACATATGTACCAAATAGTACAGTTTTATATGCTGAGTTGTAAATGATGCATTTACTGCTAAAGCAGTAAAATAAACTTAGGCTTATATGAAAATGCTGTAATTACATTTATTTTTTATCAAAACTTCAATTTTTTCCAGAAAAAAACAATTTTTCCTCCATTGCTTCAACATGTCCAGAAATTTTACTCTTTGCTCTTCATCTTAACCACACTTTCACATTTAACCCCTGTGTTTAGAGTGCAGTTAATAGCCAACAAGCTCAAAATAACTTTCTGTAAGTTCAACATGTAACTCGTTTAAAATTAGCTGTGCTCTTTTATTAGCTTTACAAATTATTGATACTCTTTTTTTAATTATCCATCTCAGGGATATGAGAACTGGCTTTGTCTGGAAGTGATCCCAGAATGAATATATTAAGCTGCATATGACTAATATGAAACAGACTGTAAATGCTGATTTTTATTTGCCTTTTAGGTCCCATATTCACAGCTGTGGCCCATCTGGTATATTGCAACTCTTGCACTCTAAATGGTGGTTGGGAGTAGAGTTATTGAGACATAGGCAAGACTAATTTGGGGATTGGTTGCCCAGAGTTTATAGCATTCAATTTTCTAGCATTCCATATAAAAACCAGTTGCTATATACTTACTTTTCAGAGCTTAGTTCTAGGTACAGTCAGTCTTCATTATCCACCAAGGTTAGGTTCCTGGAAATCCTGCAGATAGTAAATTCCCAGATCACGAACCATTGATCTTTGTCTACCCTCAGAAGATTCCAGCAGAGACCCTCAGGAAGCCAGGAGAGTACAGCAGGAAGTGCCAAAAGATCTTTGAATGCTGCAGAGACCTTTGAGAGGCTGCTGGGACCTTCAGAATGGCACCTGCAACCAGCATGGACCCCTTACATGGCTGGCGGATGCTTCTGCCACCCATTTAAAAGGGTCATTGCTGGTTCCAGGTGCCATTCTGAAGGTCCCTGCAGCCTTTGCACGGTCTCTGCATAGTGGATAACAAGGTCAGAGGTACAGATAAGGAGGAAAGTAGCAATTCTGCCCCTCACAGATAAGTGAGGTCACAGATACTGAGTTTGCATATAAGGAGGACTGACTGCATATGTAAGACATGAAACTTACTCTAAACTTCCAAGCACGCAAACGCTGTATAATGCCATTACAAAGATTGTCTTGTGTTCTGTGCCAAGGAAATAAGATCTGCACCAAACATTATTAAAACAACCATTTATCTACTCTTTGTCTCCCCATCCTCCTACCCTGTTCAAGACATAGCCTTCAAATGCACGCATGTGTGGTAGTTAATATATTTACCAGTACTCTGTAGTCTTTGATTCTGAACTGTGAACGGAACAGAAGAACTGCCTTCCTTTTGCAGTTTCTGCCTAGTAAATTGCTTTATGAAATGGCTGGAAGCCACATAAAAGCAGTCTAAAAATTTTAGAGTTATCCCCTTTCTTGAGGAAACCTTCTTGCCTTCCGGTGAGCAAGAGGAGACCTAAATTATAATGGAATAAAGTGCATTACATTGACATTTTGTGTTTGCTTCTTATGAGAAAGGAGGCAGTTCAGTCCTTCAGGATAGTGATCCTCATCCTTTCGTGCCAAATGAAGAGGTGCAAGTGCCTCGTGCAATTTAGCCGGTAAGTAATGCTGTATTATAAATTAGAGAATTTACCTACTGAAGTATATGTTTGGAATCACTCTTTGATGGCCACAAACTCTTAATATACCATTAATTGCAGTGCTCACCTACCAAGAAGTAGGCTGCAGTGATGGCAAACCTATGACACACATGTCAAAGGCGACACACCACAATGTTTTAGGTGACACGTCAGCATTCACCAACACCTGACAACAACTGAGTTTGATTTACTCATATTTTAATTTTGTAATGAAATTATTTGACATTTCATTATATAATACATAGCACCACACATAATTGGACTGTTATCTTTTTTTTAAATGAATATGTAAAAAATTGTTTCTCTTTTGTTCGGGGTGGCGGTGACACGCCAGCAGAGTCAGCATTTTCTGAATTTTTGACACGCCAAGCCCAAAATGTTCACCATAATTGTAGGGCGAGGTGGGCCATTTCAAGTGAGAGATTACAAACCAGTTCTCGGGGGTAGCACAACCTACCAGTGCTTTCACTATAGATGGCCTGACGAGAAAGGAAGATGAAAAGATACCATGCTTTTTTTTCTTTCTTCCCTTCCAACTAGAAAAAGAAACAGTAAGGAAAGTTTACAAAGGACGTGACAGTATAATTATAATGAAAAAAATAAGGGATGGGTGCAATTTGGTGTTCTCCATAAGCAGAAAATGTTATGGGTTGATGTGCTGTTTTGCTAGTTATGTAAGTGGTTGGCTAGTTTCAACTTTATCCATGTCCCAGAATTAGAAGAGTAATTATACACATATACATACGTGTATACTTACATACACAGATAATTAAGGCTAGTGATAATACGTGGCTGTTATTACGAAAATTATCTCTGCTATTTGCTTAATGCCAGTGGCTTTTGGCACTGAAATGTTCTCTCCTGCACAACACTCACAGGCCCAGTTGATGCACTATAACGATTAGATTGTGAGCTCCTTTTGGGACAAGGAGCCATTTAATTATTTAATTTTGTTTGTAAACTGTTTTGTGAACCTTTTTGTTGAAAAGTGGTTTGTAAATAACACAGCTTTTTTGTTTACATAAACTAAATGGTGGTTGAAATGAAGGACTTCAGCACATCATTGACTGCAGATGGGATGGGAACATCAAGGGAGTGTAAAAAAACAACTCTGACAACAGCCCACCCCCTCCCTTTTTTCTATGGAGGTGTGCCTGACTCAGCCACAAATCACCTCAAAAAGACTGATACTTGAGTCAAAATGACTTGGGAATTTCCAGGGGTGAGTTGCCACAGGTGTGCGCCTTGATTCGCAGATGAGTAGAGTCATGGGGGTGGAGACTAGCAAAAGACTCGTACTCCGTGAATCCGGCCCATCCCTGATCATTTCATCATTCTTAACAATCTATCACTAAACAGCTTGTCCACATAGTGGGCTTAAAAAAATATTGAGGTGGCTTTTACCACTAGTATGGGCACAGATAGATGAAGGCTTTTGCATACATTTCTGATATTCTAGATATCTTGATTTTAAGTTGCTACCTGTGTGGTGTCAGGGTTGGCTAGAAATGTAAATAAAATGTTTTGATACTGTGTGAGATCTGTGTTTTGGCAGTATTTAGAGATGATGCAGCTAAGACTATCTTCTCCCTTGAACTTCCTTTTTAAGATTGGAAAGGTTGGAAATAAGTCCATTAAATAAATTAACATAAAATATTTCTAAGATTAGGTTGGTAATAATATAAGAGCCTGAGAGAAAGAAACTTTTCCTTTTTTCCATTCTGTGAAAACACAGTTGCAAAAGTATTTCTGGTAAACTATTAACCATGGGTTGGGTAAATAGCTAGTACTCATTTGCCTGCATAAGGGGAATTCTTAATATTGGCAGCCGCTAGTCACGGAGACTAGAAAACTCTACTATGCACTCAAGTGATAGCCCCAAGTCATGAATGAATATTTATAGAATAAATGATTGAAAACGTTGGCTTGGTTACACACTTTACATTCTTTAATCTGAACTTGTTTAAACCTTATGTGGTTTCTTAATGCATTTCTTTAATATAACAAAATCCCCAGTAGGTTTTAATCATTTTTGTGAGCAGTGGCCTACTTGCTTATACCTGATAAAATTAGGAAAGGGTATAAGAAATTTTCAATTAAGCATGCTATTAAAACTGCTCAAATACTTTACATATCTATATATTTGATTGGGAAGGGAACTAAGCTTGTTCAGGCATTATTTCAACTGTGGACAATGTTGGACAAAGCTGGATGCCCAGTGTTTCACATCTTGGGGATTAGATAGACTCTCTCACACTATTCTTGGGGAGAGTAAGGGGTGGAGCTCTGTGCAGGGGTGGATCTTGCCAGCATGCACCTGTTTAGATTGTGGATATTATCTACAGCAGTATTTCCTAAACCTTTTTAGGCCATCTCCCACTTTGTTCCATCGCCTACAGACCAATAAGCTTATTGTCAGTGGTCGGTAAACTTTATGCCAGCCACCTATTGGGACATCTTAATCACTGGATAGATCAACAAGAGATCCTAGGGGTGGAGCAAATTGGCTTTAGGCATGGTAGTTCCACTATCGATCACTGTATAGTCTTATCCCATCTGATAGATAAATACACAGTTAAACCTAAAGCTAAATTATACGCTGCCTTTCTAGATCTCAAGGCAGCGTTTGATAGTATTGATAGAGATCTTTTGTGGAGTAAAATGGAAAAGCTAGGAGTGGACCCCTACCTCCTAATGCTGATTAGATGCCTTTACTCCAAAACAACCTGCAGGGTCAGATGTTCCCAGGAGGGTCTTCTCTCTGAAGAGTTTCTCACTAATAAAGGAGTGAAACAGGGGTGTGTATTGGCCCCTACCCTCTTCAATCTCTTCTTGAATGATCTGGCCCCATTCTTGACTGAGTTAAATGCCCATCCCCCGAAACTAGGGGACATTGTGCTACCTATTTTATTATACGCAGATGATGCGGTTCTTTTGTCAAGGACTCGAGTGGGCCTTAGGAGATTGATTCGTGGCTGTTTGGATTATTTTGCCAAGAATAAGCTCTATCTTAATTATTCAAAATCAAAAATAATGGTCTTTGCCAAAAGATGGTCCCCTCAAAGTTGGGTGTTTAATGGCCATTCTGTTGAACAGGTAAAACAGTTTAAATATCTAGGTGTTCTGTTCACTTACAACCACTCTTGGGTAGGTCATCGCCAAATGGCACTGGAAACAGCAAAAATTACTACCCGGGCTATTCTAGGTTTTTTCTACAAAGAAGGTGGCTCATTTGTCCCGGCTGCCATCAGGGTTTACAATGCTAAGGTCATTAACCAACTGCTTTATGGTATTCCAGTCTGGATCAAGGCATTCAACCATGTATGTGAAAGAAATCAGGCTATGTTTTTTAGGAAGATCTTAGCCTTACCAAATGCAGTGCCCTACTCAGTTCTCTGCCTCGAATTAGGACAAGTGAAGATAGAGACCTTGGCCTGGCTGAGAACTATTAGATTCTGGCTGAAGATTTATTTTAACAACTCCCAAAAAGGTCTTCTATATCACCTAAAAAAGGACACTTCTTTTATTTCTCCAATGTGCTTTGTGAAGGAAAACTAAATCAACTGGGCCTTAGTGCTGAGTTACTTGGAGACACCCCTTTAGTGGCTGTCCTCAAGCAAGTTAAGCAGAAACTGTGGGATAACCAGGCCTTGGAATTCTCAAGGGCTATTAATAACCTTCGCTTCCCACTACCGTGGCTTATGCCTGTTAGATTGGGCACAATTCCACTTTATTTCTCAGTGCTTTTGAACCATAATGTAAGACGTGTTTTTACCTTAGCCAGATGTAATGCAATGCCTTCTGAGGTATTATGGGGCAGGTTTCTGAATATCCCCTTTAATGAAAGAATATGCCCGTGTATGTCGGGGGCTCAAGAAACGCTGATCCACCTTTTTTTTCATTGCCCCCTACATGATTACGCTCGTTATAAGTTTTTCTCCTTTTGTAAGTTCAGGGCTCATTTGAAGGATGAAGTGGCATTGTTAAATTTTCTCCTCAGGACTTCAGATCCGATTCTTATCCAACAAATAGCGGAGTTTTTGTTCTCCATAGCTAAAATTAATATGAAACGTCGACAGATAGAAGAGTACTCTTAATTTTAGTCTCATTCTATTTTATTATTTACTCTAGCTCTGGAGAGGTAGCCAACTGTTTGTTGTTGTTTGTATTACGGTTACTTGCTGGTTGCTTTATATTTTATATGCCATCGCCTAATCCCCAGTGCTTCCCATGCTACACTATAAAAAGCATTATTCAGAATAACTGTTTGCACGACTGACTAAAACATAACAATAACATTCTAAACAGTAACAATTGCACAGTTGTTCACAATCCAATTAAAGTTGTTGTTGTTAGTCAGGATTTCTATACCAACTGTATAGTATACACTTTTCTCATTGACTCTCACAATGAGTGAGAGTCTTACAGACCCAAGGCTGTTCACATAGGCAGACTGTCACTAAATCCCATTTTTACAAATGGAGTTTTTACAATTAATGTTATATGAGATAGAACCCTTCACTTTCAGATGTTTTCCTTCCTGTGTGGCCATCATTCTTTTGCCAACACATGCCTTTGAAGCTTCCAGCAGTAGCAGCCAAAAATCAGCCAGGTGTTGTTCATTCATGGTAGCTGACCTCCACCTCTCAGCAGCTTATTGCAATTGGCTCTTTTATTTCACCTTCTTACAACCTGGTGAACAACAACAGCAACTCCTCCTCGTGGCTTTATTCTCTCACCACAGCTTATCAGCTGCGATGGTCTCCCTATCCAAATCACTGCCAGGGTTACTCCCACTAAGCATCTTTGGGCAAGGCACAGCTTTAACCTTCAGATCACACCTCCTTAAATTAAATTTGTTTAATTTAGTCAACAAAATTGAAGTACTTGCTCCAGCAATATGAAGCTTTTCAACGTTTGATAGTCATTTAGTAAGAATCTTAGCTGTCACATTTCTACTTCACTGTTAGGTCAATTCTTAGTGTGATGGATGGGCTTGATAAAATGCCAGTTTCCAAATGTCTGGTTTAAAGTTACCTAGCAGGAGGTTTAAATCACCACCTTCAGTAATCTTGAATCCATTTTTTTACTTGGAGAGAAGTTGGATGGCCACACTAAAATCTTGTTTACCAAATATGATGTTGGGAACAAGGAGCTTCTCAACGATAGTTCATAGTGGGGGATAATGATCTTGGGCAAGGGGAGCCCAAAAGGAAAAAGCTAAAGCTAAGTTGCCACACAATTAGGTTTGAACATACTTCTGGGGGTATTCCTAAACAACAATCCCAGCACCCACCACAGAAAAATAACTTTGGATAGTATCTTTTATAGTTACGATACACCAGGTATACTAGGTAAAATATTATGAGGTTCTAAAATGCAGGGGCCCTATTTAAGTAGCACATCCCAGGAGGAACAGCCCCTAATTATAAGCAGCAAAGGCTGCTAGGCTGATCACTGCAGCTAGTATGGAGAATGTGGCCTGCATTTACAGTGTTTTGAATATGAGAGAGAACTTTGGCAACGTGAGGAAATGACCAAGGACACATGGGGCAGGAATCGTACTCATGCCCCTGGATTCCAACTACTGACCCACCAACTACTGACCCACAGTTTAAGGAGACCCGATGTAAGAAAACATCCGCTTTGCCAGCTATGGTTGAGCAGGTTCCCGGATACTATTTTGTCTTATAGGGCATGGTGCCTTAATCCTATCACCTCCAATGTTCCCTTTGCTGCCCTCTTATCTCCCCCTAAGTAATTCCATTACCACCACCACTCCCAAGTCAGTACTGCCCACTTTGAGAACCACTGGTCCTCAGTTATAGTAACAACTGAAGAAAGTTCTAAGCAAATTGGTTTTCTGTAGCCTAGCAAACAAGTATCATGAGTGCAGCTGAGGAGTTCCTCTGGTAAGCTAAGGAAGTGTGGTCCTTGGCTTTGCACAGTTGACAATATTCAACTGTGTAAAGTCAGTGCAGACAGGTCAGTGTTTCTCAACAGTGTGGGTCATGAGCCAATTTCAGAAGGGTCCCCATCTATTTCAATGTATATTTTATTTTTAATAGATTTTATGCTACCATGGCATGTGTCTGCATTTTGGGAAATGTCACAGATCTGTACTTTTAACAGGCTGATGAAAATCAATGGGGCTTGTTGTTGTTCAGTGGCTAAGTCATGTCTGACTCTTCGCGACCCCATGGACCACAGCACGCCAGGCCTCCCTGTCCTCCACTAGCTTCTGGAGTTCACCCAATTTCATGTTCATTGCTTCGGTGACACTATCTAACCATCTCATCATCTGCCACCCCCTTCTCCTTTGGCCTTCCATCTTTCCCAGCATGAGGGTCTTTTCTAAAGAGTCCTCTCTTCTCATGAGGTGGCCAAAGTATTGGAGCTTCAGCTTCAGGATTTGTCCTTCCAGGGATCAATCAGGCTTGACTTCCTGGAGGACTGACCGATTGGATCTCCTTGCAGTCCAGGGTCTTCTCCAACACCATAATTCAAAAGCATCTATTCTTTGGCGCTCTGCCTTATATGGCCCAGCTCTCACATCCATACATTGCTACTGGGAAAACCATAGCTTTGACTATGCGAAACTTTGTTGGCAGGGTGATGTCTCAGCTTTTTATTAAGTTGTCTAGGTTCACCATAGCTTTCTTCCCAAGAAGTAAACGTCTTTTAATTTCATGGCTGCAGTCACCATCTGCGGTGATCTTGGAGCCCAGGAAAATAAAGTCTGTCACTGCTTCCATTTCTGCCCCTTCTATTTGCCAGGAAGTGATGGGAGTGGTTGCCATGATCTTAGTTTTTTTTATTTTGAGCTTCAAGCCAAGTTTTGCACTTTGGTCTTTCACCCTCATCAGAAGGTTCTGTAGGTCTTCCTCACTTTCTGCCATTAGAGTGATATCATCTGTGTATCTGAGGTTGTTGATATTTCTCCCAGCAATCTTGATTCCAGCTTGTGAGTCATCCAGCCCTGCCTTCCTCATGATGTACTCTGCATATAAGTTAAATAAGCAGGGTGACAGTATACAGCCTTGTCGTACTCCTTTTCCAATTTGAAACCAATCGGTTGTTCCATGTCCAGTTCTAACTGTTGCTTCCTGACCCACATACAGGTATCTCAGAAGACAGATAAGGTGGTCTGGTACTCCCATCTCTTCAAGAACTTGCCACACAAGTGATCCACACAATCAAAGGCTTTAGCATAGTCAATGAAGCAGAGGTAGATGTTTTTCTGGAACTCTCTTGCTTTCTCCATGATCCAGCAAATGTTGGCAATTTGATCTCTAGTTCCTCTGCCTCTTCGGAAACCAGCTTGTACATCTGGTAGTTCTTGAGTCACATACTGCTGAAGCCGAGCTTGTAGGATTTTGAGCATGACCTTGCTAGCATGTGAAATGAGTGCAATGGTGCGGTAATTCGAACAATCTTTGGCATTGCCCTTCTTTGGGATTGGAATGTAAACTGATCTTTTCCAGTCTTGTGGCCACTGCTGGGTTTTTCAAATTTGCTGGCATATGGAATGCAGCACTTTGACACCATCATCTTTTAAGGTTTTGAGTAACTCTGCTGGAATGTTGTCACCTCCACTAGCTTTGTTAGTGATGCTTTCTAAAGCCCACTTGACTTGGCACTCCAGGATGTCAGGTTCAAGCTCAATGACTGCACCATTGTGGTTGTCAGGAACATTTAGATCGGCCTTATATAATTCCTCTGTGTATTCTTGCCACCTCTTCTTAATCTCATCTGCTTATGTTAGGTCCTTGCCGCTCTTGTCCTGTATTGTGCCTACCTTAGCGTGAAATTGTCCTTGGATATCTCCAATTTTCCTTTGATATCTCCTTGTTGCATTTCTTTCTCTTTGGGATGGTTCTAGTTGCTGCCTCCTATACAACGTTACAGACCTCCATCCAAAGTTCTTCAGGCACTCTGTCTACCAAATCTAAGCCCCCAAATCTATTTGTCACCTCCACTGTATATTTGTTTGGGATCTGATTTAGGTCATATGTGGAGGGCCTAGAGGTTTTCCCTACTTTTTTAAGTTTAAGCCTGAATTCTGCAATAAGAAGCTCATGATCTGAGCCAGTCAGCTCCAGGTCTTGTTTTTACTGCCTGTATAGAACTTCTCCATCTTTGGCTGCAAAGAATGTAATCAATCTGATTTCGATGTAGACCATCTGGTGAAGTCCATGTGTATAGTTGCCGTTTGTGTTGCTGGAAAAGGGTGTTTGCTATGACTAATGTGTTCTCCTGACAAAACTCTATCAGTCTTTGCCCTGTTTCATTTTGTACTCCAAGACCAAACCTGCCTGTTATTCCTAGTACCTCTTGACTGCCTACTTTAGAATTCCAATCCCCTATGATGAGGACATCTTTTTTTGGTGTTAATTGTAGAAGGTGTTGTAGGTCTTCATAGAAATGGTCAACTTCTTCCTCTTCAGCATCAGTGGTTGGGGCGTAGGACTACTGTGATGTTGAAAGGTTTGCCTTGGATCTGAATTGAAATCATTCTGTCATTGTTGAGGTTATACACCCGTATTGCTGTTCCCACTCTCTTGTTCACTATGAAGGCTACTCCATTTCTTCTAAGGGATTCCTGCCCACAGTAGCAAATATAATGGTCATCTGAATTAAATTCTCCCATTCCTGTCCATTTTAGTTCACTAACTCCCATGATGTCGATGTTCAGCCTTGACATCTTGCGTTTGACCACATCTAGCTTACCTTGATTCATAGATCTGACATTCCAGGTTCCTATGCAATATTGTTCTTTGCAGCATCGTACTTTCCTTTCACTTCCAGACATATCCACAGCTGAACTTCCTTCCGGTTTTGACCCAGCTACTTCAATCTTTCTGGAGCTACTAGTACACGTGTTCTGCTCTTCCCCAGTAGCATAATGGACACCTTCCAACCTGAGGGTCTCATCTTCCAGTGTCATATCGTTTAGCCTTTTAGTTTTGTAATCCATGGGGTTTTCTTGGCAAGAGTACTGGAGTGGGTTGCCATTTCCTTCTCCAGCAGATCACAATTAGTCAGAACTCTCTACTATGACCTGTCCATCTTGGGTAACCCTACATGGCATAGCTCACTGCTTCATTGAGCTACTCAAGCCCCTTCGCCAGGACAAGGCAATGATCCAGGAAAGGATCAATGGGGCTTACTCCCGGGTAAGTGTGGATAAGAACATAAGAAGAACCCTGCTGGATTAGGCCAAGGGCCTATCTAGTCCAGCTTCCTGTTTCTCACAGTGGCCCACCAGGTGCCCCAGGGAGCCCAGTAGACAGCAAGATGCATGCATCCTGTTGCCACTCCCTTGAACCATAGGATAGGATTGCAGCTTTTGGGATTTTTAGGGAATTTCCTTTAAACAGGTTTCTTCTTTATTTTAAAACTTAAAACTTTTAATTTACTTAATATAATTTCGTTTTATGGGGGTTATTAAAATTTTTCCTACCTGAGATGTCACTTCTGGTCAAGACATCACTTCCAGGTTAATTACCTTGGGTGGGTCCTGACGTACTGTCCTCCTGGGCGGGTCCCGGAGCTAAAAGGTTTGAGAACCATTGGTCTATGTGGGATGCTACAGTCTAGAAAAAACAGTCTAGTCTAGAGAAAACATGAAATTATCAGTCCGGACTACACCTGAAGAGGAAATGGCAGTCCAACAATATGGCGAAATCTTGTTTTGTGCTGTGAAATGTGATAATATCAAGGAATGTGCTGACAGGCTGATTACCAGTTTTTGTGGGGGGGTGAGCAAGAGCACAACTCTACATGAATACCGTGTTGCTGTTTCGTATGTATACAGGGTGTGCTTGAGCCACTGGTTTCAGCATCTTGTGTGAACTGCCCCTGCGTGTCTTTTTGTAATCTAGCCTTGCAAATAGTTTTCTGAAGGCCTCTGGTTTCCTTCCTCATTTGGAAGGAATGTCCTGACATTATGCTGGCTGCTTCTCTGAGTTCTTTAGAACTAGTAGAACTGTGATGGCTCAGAGTCGGAAAGGGTGCCCCACTAGAGATCTTAAAAAAGAGGCAGCATGCCTAGAAACATACCTGTTCTGCTTTTTTCCTGAACTGGAAAGTAGCCTGCATGGCTTCTCCTGTAAAGGAGGGTGAACTAAATGCTGCTGCTCTTCTGCCTGGGAACAGTTGCTAATTGTGCCTTTTTTGTTGACACACACCTTTTTTTTTTTTTTTTTGCAGTCTTTTGTGTTTTCTTTTTTCTGTGTTGCATTAATTCTGAGAAGTATTATAAATTACCATGTAGTGCTGAAGACCTTGTGAACTTTAGTATTGATTTAATTCTGGAAACAAAGAACAGTATCTCTCTTCATTTCATGTTGTAGGAGGAGGGGAGATGTTTCAGTATGCCTTCTGTAACTCTTTTAGAATAATATTTTACGATTGTTTGGCTGGTCTATTTATAACCTTTAAAAAGTAGGTTGTAAGAGTTCTAGCTCAGGTTTTATACTGATAATGAATGACATGTCTTTTGCTTTATCCTTGTAAACATGTTTTCTTGAGACTAAGCTAGTACTTAAAATAGATCTACAGTTAAATATGACTGGTCAGAGATTATACAAATGACAGTCACTTGCATTACAGTCTCAAAAGATTATATGCAGTTGTATGAAAGTACAACAAGTTTTGAGAGTTGGGTATAGACTGGGATAGAATAAATAAATCCCACTTTTGCAAGTATTACTTCTCAAAGTGATTTTCCTAGACCACTTTAAAGTGGAAATCAAAGTAAGATCACTTCCTTCTGAAATAAAAAAAATACTTAGAACCTGTACATTTAGGAACTGAGAAGATATCAGTTCTTGATTGTGAAAGAGGTTTTTAAGATGGCATTCATATCGATGTTACAAATAATGAACAGAATGGAACTGTCATTTCTGAGCAAGTACAAAAAGAAAATGTTCAGTGATACATTGAGGAACTAAACAGAGAAATGGTTTAGAATTCAAAAATCATTAAATTAAATCACATTTGATTCAAAAAGTGGGAGGTGCTTGTCCATTTATATCTTGTGTCTCTTAAAGCAAGAGTGTCCCATTGTAGTTGGAAACGAAATAAGTTGGGTTTTTACAGTAAACAATCGGCGAAATTGCTTGAGGAGGCTGGCTTTCTGAGGTTTTGAGAAGCTGAGCCTTGTACCTGTTTGTCTCATTTCTGATTGGGTAAAACTGTTGCTAGGCTCACTTCTTTGTTCTTGGGCAAAGTTAGAAAGTTGAGCATGACCTGTTTGAACTGCTTTCTGCTGCTTCACTTTTGACTCCAGCTTCACTTTCTTCACATTGTTTTTCCCCAGAATGTATGATAGACTAGAAGCTTACACAATTTGTCTGTTTTAACTTGCAGTAGTCTTTATAAGAAGGTAAAGCAAAAACAGGTAACCTTTAAGCACATTAAAGCATTAAATCTTGGGATTTTGAGTGTTGATCAAGAATAAGCATTTTATTTGAGGTATGAAATGAAAATCATTAAGCAGTAGTTCTGGTGTTTGTAGCTTGAGGATACAGATGATTACAGTTGCTGGATTAAACTACTGTGTTGTAGGCACAATCCTAACCTGGAAATAGGCCAGCACATAAACCAGATTTTAGGTTGTGTTTGCATGAAGATCACTGAAGTTTGGGCTTTTCTGGGAAGTTATTCAGAATGATATGCCTTGCACATTTAAGTACTTCACACAATAACAGTGCAATTCTAACCTGGATTAGCGCTGGAACAGGCAGGCCTTCGCTTTATCCAGTGCAGGTTGCCCTTGGGTAAGCGCCAACCACCTCTATGGGGCTGCTTGGATCTACACCGGCTATTTAGCAGGCGCAAGTCCGAGCAGCCTGTGGTGCCCCAAATTGGGGCTGTGTGGCCCAGGGTCCATAACGGCCCAATCCTTTCCAACTTTCCAGCTCTGATGCAGGCACAATGCAGTAGCAAGGTAAGGGAACAAACATTCCCCTATCTTTGGAACCCCTATCTTTGGAAGCTTTGGAACTGCTTCCCCCATTGCAGGAAGCCTCCTTGGGGTGGCTGCATCAGTTCTAGTAAGTTAGATAGAATTGGGCCCTAAGAAGAGACAGTTGCCCTCCCTCTGATAAATAGTAGGTTGGGAGTAGAGGTGGTCAATTATGAACATGACCTAGTTGCAGAAGGCGGGAGATTGCCGTACGATTCCCAAACCTGATAAATCTTGCTAAGTTTCAATCTGGCTATCTTCCATGCTATTTATACCTTTTAAGCAGAGAAGATTCCAGGCAGATCAGAGACAACCTCAGTTCTATGGGTAAAGATTTGGAAAGGGGTTTTGCCAGGGGGAATTGTAATTCAAAGTGAAGTTGTGTGAAGCAGCCTTGTGATTACACCCACATTAATTATGATAATACTTATATACCGCTTTCATCCAAAGTTCACAAAGCGGTTTGCAGGGAAAAAAGAATCAAATAACTAAATGGCTCAGAGCCATTGGCTCCCTATCCCCAAAAGGCTCACATTTGTAGTGCTTCAATAGGAGCTTCTTGCCTTTTTGTGATGGATCAGAAAGCCATGGTGGCCAAAACATGTGCTTTCCCAGCCTAAGACATATGGTGATCAATATGTGAAGCACCCAACCATGTCTTTACGTAATGCAGACAAATAAAATAAGATTCTCATTGCCTGTCATAGTCAAGATTAATATTTTTTTTGGCAATTTCAGCTGTTTCTTTCCCTTAAGGGAGAGAATGTATTGTAAACATTATGTTCCAACTGCATATAAATTCCCACATACACAGTTCATGTACTCTTTACAGAGCAAGTAAATACATGTTGAAGACTGAAGCCTTAGTTTTGTATTTCACTTTTCTGCTTGTTTACATTTGTCTTGAAATAATGTGAGATAGGTGCTTTGGGATTGACTAACGACCTTGCCTTGGAACTCAAATTTCAGCATGGAGATGGTATGATTTTGTGGGAATATTCCCATAGAAGCCACTTAAATGTATGACAATCCATTATTATGATATACAGTATGAGTATTAATATTACTTACAAACGTTTCAACAAAAAAATCCACAAAGTTGTCTTCATTTCGTGGTTCGTTTATGTTACTATACTGTATAAAGTCTTCTTGAATAAACTTGCTGCCAATCCTTTATTTGGAGTCTGAAAGGATAATTTTGTATTACATGTGTCGGTTATTATCTGAAGTGGTCCCTGAACATACAACCCATTGGCTGGCAAACATTATTAACGAATAAACATTCATTTGTTGCAATGCAGGTTGCATCATACCTGGTATTACGATGAACCTCAAAATCACTTTGCTTAATCCTATGCTTGTCAGTAGGACTTGCTGTGATTAGTAATTCTGAAACATTATAGAATCTTCATGGTATAATGCTGTAAGTTTGGGTAGAGGAAGAGGAAATAAAACAGTCAAACCTCAAAAGCAAGATTACACCTCACATTTCAGTGTATCTCTCAGTTCATAAGCCCATGTGGTGTCTCCTGTGTCATCTCTGTGGTGTCTCCTGTGTCATCTTTGTCATCAGTATGTCAGGCCATATTGTCTGTATCTGGAGAGACTTGCTTAATATTATGTTATTGCTGAGCCAACTACCCCCCAATCCTGATCTGCTGGAACAGGACTCTCCTCCACTCTGTGTGCCTGTTGGTGGGCAGTGATGCCATGACAACAACTGCCATGCAGTCATCATTGTCTGGAATGCGGCAGTCCATAAGGTACCATTGCGGCTGGGACATGGGCAAAAACAGCCACTGGGCTCAGGAGCAGTAACGTTGATGAGAATTGAGGAAGATGGAGACACTTGGCAAATCACTTTGCAGGCTGGACAAACCTCAAGTGTTATCTGTTTTTATGACAATTTAAAGAAAAATCCAAAATGAAATGTTTCCTTTTTTAGACTTTAAAGTCTCAAATGCAGTCAAAATCTGTATTTGCTCTTGAAGTGATACATCATTTTGCTACCCTCC
The DNA here is from genome assembly GCA_029204185.1 of Lerista edwardsae. Taxonomy (NCBI): domain Eukaryota; kingdom Metazoa; phylum Chordata; class Lepidosauria; order Squamata; family Scincidae; genus Lerista; species Lerista edwardsae. The sequence continues at coordinate 6,932,547 of JAJKFI010000049.1, read as the reverse complement.
TTTGTTTTGCGCCCTCATCTTTTTTGCATATACATCCTACCACTTCCGGTGTAGACACTGCAGACTTCTTCCAGCTGCTTCCAAGCCCCTCTGGCTCCCCTACCCCAGGCTTTTTGAAAAGAGAGTAACTAGAAAGAACGTAGTGATGGCACCAAGCCTGCTAGCTCTTCAAGGATTGCAGAATCCCCCATTTTCTCCTTCAGCCTGTTTGCTATTACAACGGGCTTCCCAGTGGCTCCCTTTTTTTATGGGGGACTGATTCAAGGAAGCATGAAAATAACCATGGCTGAACCAGAGACGGAGGTAGCTGCAGTGGTGTTTCCCCACAGCCTTCTCCTTCCTCACTTTTAAGCCCCACAATCTTCCTCCTTGTTGTTCTGCTTCCACGCAGGGATTATCACAGTGGCTGCATTGCGGGGCTGCCTTGAGTGGGGGCAGGGGCCAGCTGTATGTTTCATGCAGGGATTTTTTTTTATCAGCCTGCCACTGTAGTTAATTAATTGTCCCACCTCACAAGCACATTGGCCAGGGCTGGCCCAAACAGGTCCTCTGTAAGACCCTACCTTTACAGGGCTGCTGTCTCCACCTTTGTGGGGGCGCATGCATCCCCACAAAGCTCCTTACCTCAACTGTATTCCATCCTCCTATGGGGTTTAAAGGAAACTTTAAATCCCATGCAAGAACTGAGCACAGGCAAGAAAGCAGATAATTCTTATTCGCTCTTAGCAAGCAGGGAGCAAATCAACTTGCATCCATGATAGGCTGGAAGGCTGCGATGCTGGCTTCATACTTGGGGTGCAGCTACACACACAATCTGCAGCAGACGGGCCATCTGTCACGAGTACAAACCCCATCAGCTTGCTTCATGGCTATACTGCCCCTCGAGTTGGCCCTGTTCAAATCTAGGCAGGCTGCATACCAAATCAAATGAACTAGGGATTCACTGTTTGGCAGTGTTTAAGTGACTGTATTTGGGTCATCCTACAAATATATTACTTAATGGCTGCGCCTCCCCTCCCCTTCTGTTGCTGCTGTTGCCAGCTCCAGCCAGTCCCTTCCCTAAGGAACTATTTGTGTGCACAGACTAGGCGGGTTCTGCAAAGACCCTGCCTACTTCATGATAAGACAAGAAGATCCTTGTGTATGTTCTGAATACGGTTTAGAAAGGGGAAGGGGGGCAGTTTTAATTCGAATGTTAAAATTAGGGAGCAGGCAACACCACAGACCTTGTCCTCTGCCTGCTCTCGGTCTGGCTACATTTGGTAGCTCCGAGGCTGCTAAAACCACAGCCTGTGGGGCTCTGGGGTGGGGTGGGGGTGGACTGGAGGAGCCCCTCCAGAGGTCCCGTTCGGCGGATCAGACTCCCAGTGTTATTGCTCTCCCACGAGCCCTTGTCTCCAGGTAGTTTGCGTGGCTCCGCCCCCCGCCCCTCTGCCTCCTGGTCATTGGTGGGCAGCAGCAGGCTGAAAAGGAAGGCGGACTCTGCTCGGCTTGTTGTTTGCGCCGGGCTCGAGGCTCCCTGCCCGATCTCCGCCTCCGCGGCTGCCACGCTCAGTGCGAAGGTTGCCAGAGGGAGGAAGTGGTCGCGCGCCCCGGGCTCGAGAGCGGCTCCTGCTCCCCTTTGACAAGCATGAAGCTGGCGACTGCCGCCAATCGCGCCCAGGGCTACGGGGCACTGCAGGGCTTTCGCTGCAACCGCTGTGGGAGCCAGCGCCGCAAGGTAACGGGGGCGCTTCCTGCACGGTCCGGAGGGGCGCACTGCGTGGTCCTGGCGATGTTCTGTTCCTGGCTTGCAGAGCAGAGCCACGGTCAGCAATGGTACGAAGAGCTGACCAAGGGAGACCCGGGGTTGTTTACGGAGAGACTCGCCGCTGAGACGCTAAGCGAGTGAAAACGACCAAGGCTGTATCACTTCCCCCGTTGCTTGCTTTTAACCCGGGGTTGAGAAAAGGGCAGCCTGCGGGGAGAATTGCGCCCTACGCCCTTCCAACCGAAAAAGGTGCCGGGAATTGCTGGAAGTGTTGTTCCCTCACTTTAGGTCTGCAAGATTGTTTTGCATTCTTTGTTGTTGCCCTGCTGTTGATACCGTTAAGGCCTCTAGGAACTATCAATACCATTTTTCACAGAGCTCATCTCATTGTTAAGTACATAACAAGCAGAAAGGCTTCTTGTAAAAGATCATCGGGTACTGCTCGCTTTTACAGACCTTGACAAGCAACTTTGCTTTGATTTACATGGAGGAAGGGTTACGCTGAGTCAACATAAGATGTAACTGTCATTTTTTAATCTTTACAGTGCGCTTAAAATTGAAGGCAAAGTACCCCATTCTATTTTAGTGTTTTCCTTTGTGCAGTATATTTAAAAAAAATTAAGCTTAAACTGCTGACAGGATCTCATTCCATACATTGCAGTGCCTGAGTAATGGTTGTTTTTGTAGCCTGGAACATGTAGTATGGCTTGATCGTGGACAACAGCATTCCTCCCTTGAAAACATCTTGCAGCTGTAAACAATTCATTTTGCAGTATCTTGGAACTACTGAAGTGAAACTTGGGCAAAGTAGATAACTGTTTTTGGCAATATACATGTTATTGAGATGTAAGAGCTGATGTTACAAATCCCAGGCACTTGATTGGAGGCAAACTGCCATCACATGAAAAATAGCTATAGTGTCCCTGCAGTCCTGTCAAAATCACCTTGCAGGAAGAGCAGTTCAAGTACTTTGCACAGGGTTCTTCTTGCAAGCAGATGATCAAGGGGAACACTTGAAAAATGCATTAATACTGTTTTACCACAAAATCTGTATATGTTGAATTGAGCAACAGTATCCAGTACTTAGGTGTCCCATGCACTTGTCTCCTGTGTTTTTAAAATTTAAGACTAAGCTGGGCACATCACACTGCTCTGTTATTGTGTGGTGTTTTTTTTACTCAGTCAATCAGCTTCTTTATTATCGTGATTGAGAATGTGAAGGCATTATAAGATATAGAGATAAACAAGTAGAGTGCAAGTATTAAATGACACTTACTTGAAGTGCAAAAAAAAGTTCATAGTGCAGTGATGAAAAGGAAATACTGTACATTAGAAGTATCTAATTTGCTTAAAATCAATTTGGAAGCATTTTTTCTGTTTCTAAAATATTCCCTTTTAAGATACCTTGCCAGCATTTTTAAATAACTTGCAAGGAAATAAACATCTCCAAGTGCCAGTCAGATTACAGTACCCAGGCTAGTGTTGGAGCAGTGGTTGGGATAACACCTCTGGCTAAGCAAACAGAGCTTGTGGGCTACCCAGTCTTTATAATTAAGAGGCTGGACTTTGCACATAAAGTGGGAAAAGGAAGAATAAACATCTAAGTCAATGTTTAAACTCACAAGGTATGCCTCTGAGGCTGGTTCACACTCTTGATGACACTACAGTTATTGTTTCAAGCTGAAATAAAACATGAAATCTAGCTTGGCATGTGTATTGGTTTGCTTAGAGTTGTCAAAATAACCTGGCGTGGAATGCCAGTCATTGCATTAAGGAATAACTGGTAACTGGCATGATTACTGAGTTATTGTTTTCAAGTGACATTTGAGATAGGCATGGATGTCAGGACTTGTTCTCATGTAACTGAGTAAGAGGTTTAGTCGTGTGGTTTTGAAACCACAGATTGTCCTTGCACTGAAATGTGAGTAGAGAATCAGAGAAATCTACTCAACGAAGACTGCAACCCAAAGTATTCCACTAACTACTTTTTCATAGGATGTTGAACACAAAGCAGTTTAACTTCAGGTTTTTTTTTCTCTTGCCTAGAATATCCATTTGATTTCTTCTTTGAAACTAATCTTAATGTTGATGTATAACTAATCACTTTGTGGTCTCCAAGATTAAATCTGATGCTATTTGTATCTGAACAGGAAACAAAACAAGATCAAGTAGCAGCAAAGCTAGATTAAATATTGAAAAAGTTGCTGCTGCTCCTGAAGTGTATAATAAAGTATATAATAAAGCATAATCGTGGTGTTCTGTTATTTCCATAGGTTTGGATAATCCAAAGACATGCATTATTTGAGCAGGGCAGTTCCAAGATAGTTTGCTACCTGAAGTGAAGTTTGCTGACAAGATGATGTATTTCCCCACCCCTGCCTGCAGGAATTGGGTTACTAGAGGGTCCAAAGTATTGTTGGTTCCTAAAAAAAAACCCCATACCAGAGCTCTAGCCTGTTTATTCCACCCTTCTTTTAAGGGCAGTTTAATATTCCCTTTCCCTTCTTTAGCCACTCAACAATCTCTGAGAGAAATTGTTATGAGAGTTGATGGGTTTTTATTATAAAATGCAGGCATGCCCTAGTATCCACTGTTGTTTCATCCCAGCCCCTCCCTGATGGATACCTGAAACCATGGATTCTGGAGATGCCTTTATAAAGATAGGGACACATCAGTGGTTTTGTTGCAACAAGGTTTTTAAAA
>JAJKFI010000049.1:6873100-6928084 GCA_029204185.1 Lerista edwardsae | reverse complement strand
TTAAAAAAGAGATTTGTTTGATGTTCCCCTATCTTTTTACTAGGCGTCCCAGTATTCATGGTATATGTGGATAATTTAAACCATGGATACCGAATCAGTGTATACCGGGGCACGCCTATATTAATATATCAATTTTCAGTTAAAAAAACATTCATGTCTTGCATCATGGCTGACTGGAATTTGAACTTGAGTCTCCTTTGGGAGTTCGAGACTGCGTGACGGAGTGAGCTCCCGTTGCTTGTCCCAGCTCCTGCCAACCTAGCAGTTCGAAAGCACCTAAAATGCAAGTAGATAAATAGGAACCACTTTGGTGGGAAGGTAACGGCGTTCCGTGCGCTACGGCGTAGAATCATGCTGGCCACCATGATCGGACAAAAACGCCGGCTCACAGGCTTTGAAACGGAGATGAGCACCGCCCCCTACAGTCGGTCACGACTAGACCATTCGGTCGTGGGGAAACCTTTACCTTTACTCCTTTGTCTATGTCTGACAATCTAATGATTTACACTGCACTGTCAGTTTAATAGGGGAACTTAATAATGTTAAATTCTGTTACGTGATTTTTAGAAGAGAGGCACTGATTCGTTTTGTGTGACATTCACTCAAATGGCAGGATCCCAAGATAATGGCTACTGCATCAGGATGATCCAGCAACCTTTTTAAGACTGCAATCCTGACTTGGAGTTAGGCTGGCACAGTTAGGCCAGCAAAGTTTGGCCAAAAAGCCGAAAAGCTCAGAGTCAGGGAGAATGGTACATGTTTGTGTGCTGGCGTCTCTGATTGCGAGAGTGGTCCAAACATACTTTACAGTGTCCCTTGTGCTAGCCAAACTTTGCTGACCTAACTGTGCCAGCCTAACTCCAAGTCAGGATTGTGCTCTAAGATACAGAGGTATCTCAGAAGCCTTTAGGGTGTTAGAAGGATCTAAAATAGGGGAAAAACCAGAGATTTCACCATATTGCTTGCAAGCAGGAGTGTAGCTGCGGTGGAGACATCACATAACCCCAGGGAGCAATCTTCTGGGGGTGGCAGCAATGCCACAGCTGCTGGGGTCCTGCCCACTCACTTTCCCCCCCTAGCCTCTCCAAATGGAAGTGACCTAAGGCTGTGCAGCCTCACCGGGCTTCATAATCCTCTGGACGCAATAGTAGCGCAGCTCCTGTCCTGTTTGGGGGGGGGGGGTGCAGCCCTGCGTCCCCAGGGTGGAAGATCTTCCAGCAGTGCTGTTGCTCACACCGCTGCTCATTTGGTGGCTATAGGAAGCTATCGATCAGTCTTTCTCAGCTGATAGTAGAGATTGCTTTAAAGAAGTGATCTATGGAACGTTCATTTACACACAGAGCTGGCCTATGAGTTCATGAGGATGACTGAAGATGTTGCTTCAGGCCTCCATACCAACGTTTGTCTGCCCACTAATCTCTGTTGCTCTTCTGTTCTGCCTCTCTTTCTTTCCAGTCTGGAGAGTGGAAGGGGGAAGAAGTAGTGTGGAGGAAAGAATAGCAGCTAGTTAGTGGCTGGATCATTGATCTGGTCTCCTTCACACTTCCATTTCAGCCCCCTCTTCCTTTTTCCAAATCAGGAATTGAAAAGATGCAGCTAGGGCTCCACCTGATAAGCCTTTGGTGCAATGCCTCAGGTGCCCAGAGTTTTTTGGGGGGGGGCGGGGAGGGGGTCCTGTTTACATATGTAATTGATCTAAAACTAGTAGGCAGAAGGGCTGAATGAAATGATGTCCAGGTGTGGCTTTTTTTTTACCCATGATGGTTCTGTTCCCAGAACACTTGTAGATTGAAAAAATCCACGGGTAGTTAAAGCTGTGGATTTTGCCCACAGACCCCACCCAGACCCAACTGGAGCATAGTCTGGAGGGCTTGCTGAGGCTCGCCAAGGCCATGTGTGTTTGCTTGCAGCCTCAGCAGGCCTCAGAATGGCCGTTTTGGCCAAAAACGTCTGGTTTTTCCCCAAAACTGGAAGTAACTTTTTGTGGCCAAAAGGCCATTCTGAGACCTGCCAAGGCCAAGTGCTAGGTGGGCCCCAGAAGAGCCTCTGGAGGCTACTGGAGTTTTATTGATTGGATTTATACCCTGCCTTTCTGCCCCATGGGCACCCAAGGCAGTTTACAACATCAAAAAACAATACAAAATGAGACAGTTAAAACCGTATTAAAACAGTATTTAAAACAATTTAAAAACAATTTAAAATGAACAGACCCTGTGGATCCTGTGGTAGTTTAAAATGCCAGCCCACATGTCGGCAGTTAAAAGCTTGTTTAAATAAAAAGGTTTTCAGGCCCTGCCGAAAGATTGTCAGAGGGAGCAGTTCTTAATTCTAAGGGGAGGGTATTCCACAGCTGTGGGGCCACCACCGAGAAGTCCCTGTTCCTGGCCGCCATCCTCCTCACCTCTCCTGGTGGTGGCACAGTCAGAAGGGCCCCCCCCCATGACCTAAGACTATGGGTAGGATTGTATGGAAGGAGGTGGTCCCTCAAATGTCCCGGACCCGAGCCGTAAAGTACAGCTCCAATTGCCTTCAGAGGCTTCATATTGAGCCTAAATTTGGTTCAACGTGTGTCCGGGGGTCCCACGTTGAGCCAAATCCATGGATGTAAAATCTGCAGATAATTAGGTTCGAGCTGTTTATTTGATGTTGTCTGAAGCATGGCAGACTAGTGGCTGGCCATTCTGCTCTCCATGATTACTTTTAGGGATGAGATGCACTAGAAGCATAGCACTGCAGTGCATACTTCAAAAGTGTGTTGAAGAATGTATTTTAACTAGTAGGCAGAGATAGGTGTTAAAAATTCAAGAGAAGTTAGCTCTTAAGGAGGGGAAATGCCATAGAAAGAAAATTGAGCTCTTTTGGTTGAATAATCTCATCAGGTTTGAAACATTTGCCTTTTTGAGCTGTTCGTTAGAAAATGCCAAAATAGGGAAAAACCAGAGATTTCACTGTACCTCCATTCTGCAGAATGGCAGATTTAGTCGAGAGGGTTAATGCCGCCGTTTGCCTGAAGGTAAGAGCTGAATTTTTGAAGGTTGCGAGTTCGGGACAGCTGGAAGCGGCAGACCTTGTAATTGCGACTGATTAACAGCTGAGCTTCGGCTGCCTTGTGAGAGGGGGAGTTGTGCCGAAGTTCAGCCGCTTCTCTGGTGGGAGCAGGGAAGCCGCTTATCAGCCAGCAAGAAAACAAACGGGTGGCCAGAAAGAAGGACTAAATCCAGAAAGATCCACCTGTATGTGTGTAGTTCTTGCAAGATAGAACGTTTCTTTAAAAATTGTAAAAACCTTCAGGTTTCTGAATAAAGTCTGCCTATGTAACTGCCTTGAGTTATAGTCACTAGAGAAATCTGGTGACAGAGAAAGGCAGTATATAAATACAAGTATTATTATTATTATTATTATTATTATTATTATTATTATTATTATTCTGTACAAGAGACTCAATCAAGAGATTGAGTGTAAAACCTGCTATTATTTTTTCCATAGCTACCATTAATTTTAGAAGGCATGAACTCTTGAAAACAAGTCAATAAGAGATACGGTATTTCGGGCGACAAGTCTTCCTGGTTTTTGAAATTTATTGTAGTGCCCATTGGTGGCTTGAGCAAACTGATTCCTTCGATGTGGCTTCCCAACAGAATAATACGGAAGACTGAGTTGTTGTAATTTGGTTTTTCAGATAATCATGCAGGGTACTGGAGGGGCAGGGAACAAATTGGACAGCCTGAAGTAGGGGAGAGTGCTTGATTTGGAGGATCTGTATATGTGCTTTGGGGAGCAATGATGAGGGTGGCAGAGTTCATCCTGCAGCAGAAAAATGTGCACTTGTTTGGAGTACATGTTGTATTTATATGAATTTTTTAGAATTATAGTCTGCCGCCACAGGGGCCACTAGGGCAGCTGACAACAGTTCTAAAACAACTTGGAAATTTAAATAATTAAAAACATACTAAAAATATAAAACAATTACAGATAAAATCAAAGACCAGAAAGCCCAGCGTATCAGCAAAGAAGCTAGAAGCCAAAGGCCAGCTGAAATAAATAAATGGCTTTCATCAGCCGTTTAAAAGAGCCTAGTGACTGACCTATTCTTGTGCCTAAAAATTCCTGTAGTGGGATTTTCATTCCAGAAGGGTTGCCTTGAATGTTGACACTTGAGGGGAGCGCAAGCTTAGGTAAATGCATTTTATGTGATGGGTCACCCGATCCAGTGCTGGTGTGGTGGGGCCGCATGGCCCATGCTGTTTTGTAACAAACACTGAATGTTTTAATTCTTAACATGATTGTTGGTTGATCTGTCAATGTGTTGTGTTCTCCTGTTGTGATGCTTAAGTGCTATACTAGGAAGATAGCACAGTTTGGCTGTTGGCCAACCTTAAATTGAGTTTAAGAGCCAAGGCACTCAACGCAACAGCACTCCCCCTCCCCCGCAAGTACTAGTTGGTGCATATATGTGTTCTTATGGACTAGCTACAGCATGCTGTCTGTACCCAGGTAATATTATGACATTGCAATACAAACGGCAGTTGCTGCAGAAATTGGGCAGGGATACTTAGCTCTGCCCACTCTCTGATGCAAGTTTCAACTGTGTTGCAGAATTGGATGGCATCTCACAGCTCAGTGCAGCCAGTCCCTGAAGCAACCTCGCAGCCAACCCTTGAAATGGGCCAGTTTTGGGGTCTTTGTAGGAAGGGCAAACAAGGACAACATGCAGTAGTTTCGTGTGGTAGAAAAGTGTTCTAAGGTTGTTTCTTTGACATGACAGTGGTTTTAAATGCTAAACAAGTAGTCTGGGACAAAGTTGTGGAAATGTTTGAAATTAATGTGGTTAAAAAAACCAGGATGCCTGCTAACTGAATCCTGAAGAGAAACCATGTTAGCTATAATAGCAAGAACGTACTTTGGGGCCCTCTCCTTAGGTGCCCAGGTATTCTTTATGACCCTGGGTTCAGGTGCAATTTACCCCCTGTCCTCTTCTCTCATTGGCCCTGCTTGTGTTTCATGATGAATAATATCTCCTTTTTTACCTGCATGCTACACCCCACTCAAAGCTTAGTTTTTGCCTTGGTTTTTGATGTGCATGTACACAACTCTCTTTAAAAAAATGTTTCTCTTTTACACCATTTATTTACTAATTCTATAGCGTGTGCTGTTTCCCCTGAGAGGTGTTGTCACAAAATGAGTTCCATAATCAGCTGGCTCCGGAATTTTAGTGGTGCTCTGGCATGTGTTGATGGTTTTAGTGAAAGTTTTGTGGTTGACAGTATTTTAAGTTGGCTCTAAACTTAATCTGAGAAGTTTCTACTCTTGTTCTTTGTCATTTTAAATAAGAAATTTAAAGCCCTATTACATATATTCTTGTGGTTAAAGTGCATAACAGTGTTTTGTTTTAATTTAGACCTAGATAAGATTACAACTGTGTTGCTTTCTGAAAGATTCATCTGCGGATGTGCAGCTGTACTTCAAAAGCTTTTGATATGACTGACATTACTCAGCTGGCAGCTGTGCACTGAACTCCTTGTTCTGGACACTTTGCCAAGTACTTTATGCAAAACTAGGTTTTCAGCGAACCAGGTTTCATTGTTTTTAGTGGCAGTGGCATGGTATACTGTAAACAAGTGTGGCTAGTTATGAAGCAGGATAGAATATTTCCATGTACACAGACTGCGCTTCTGAAACAAGGACAGTTCTGTTTGTCTCAGTGGTGAGTTCTTTTCTTTTGCCTGATCGCAGTTTAAATATTTATAGCTAAAACTTCAGATAGTGTAATCTTCTTTTCTAGGAACTTGGAATTCGGATTCCTAGACCACTGGGACAAGGACCAAGCCGATTCATCCCAGAGATGGAGGTGTGTGGTGGTAATAGTTGTTTTCCCAGTACCGTACACACTGAACTTGTTGCACAGTGGGAGGGGGGAGTTTTCCGAATCTAATCTTGGCTGAGGATCAGCTGGACGGATTTCTGGAAGAAAAGTCCATCGTGGGCTATAGGCAATGATGGATTGTGCACCCTCCTTACATTAGTAGTACATTAGACTACTTCAGAGTACCGGGTGCAAGGGAGTGGCAACAGGATGCAAGCATCTTGTTGTCTACTGAGCTCCCTTAGGCATCTGGTGGGCCACTGTGAGATACAGGAAGCTGGACTAGATGGGCCTTTGGCCTGATCCAGCGGGGCTCTTCTTATGTTCTTATATATGCCCTGATGACCACTGTCAATCATCATGAGTTTGGCAGCTATTCTGCTGAGTTAGAAAATGTTCATGTACCAGTTGTTTCCATATGAATCGACGTGCCTGTATGAATCGAAGAGAGATCTTCCAGGTCTATGGTTTCAATGATACAAGACCCTGGTGGAAATAAGAGGCCTTACTGCTATGACCGAGGTCAGCATTCCAGAGAGTTTGATCATGAGCATGTACAGCCAACTACCTAAATAGTTATCTGCAACTGTAGGCCTTATTGCTCCTTTATAGGCTGCCTTATTACATTATCTTCACTACTTATATGCTCTCTTCACATTTTTCTCAATTAAAACATGCTTTAAGAAATTGTATTTCAAGACATGCCCTCCAGAGAAACCCAAGTTGTTGTCAAAGTCCAACAGCTATTTGTATTGTTATACTTGGAAGACTAAATAAAACCCTTCATGGTCATGAAGGACATCTCATTTGGCATATTAAGGCTTAAAATATGATTTGGGATTACGAGTGGTTAACAAATGTTCAATAGGGTTGTGCTGTCCTAGAAAGTATTGCTAATAGTCCCTTTCTGATCCCAACAGATTATCCAAGTGGGCTCTGAAGAAACTCAAATGCATACTTTGTTTGCAGAGTCTTTTACAACTTTAGGACGTTTGGACAACATTACTTTAGTGATGGTTTTCCATCCTCAATATCTGGAGAATTTTTTGAAAACTCAGCATTATCTGTTGCAGATGGATGGGCCGTTGCCTCTTCACTACCGACACTACATAGGCATCATGGTAGGTTGACTGATGAAACAGAAAGCCGTAATAGCCTTTCGCACTGCTTCTTAAATCCTGTTTATAGTGGGTATGAGCCATATTTGAGGAACTTGGTAGTTTTTATAAAGTGCTGCCTTCTAAATAAAGCATGATTGTGTAATATTGCAAACATTGAGGTTCTTGGTCAGAATGCATAAAGGGGAAACCTGTCATTTTTTTCCTCCTGTGGGCTAATAACAGCTTTGGAGTAGAATACGCCGACTCAGAAGCCCCTCCCATAACTGCTTTTAAGCAAAACTCAGAAGTTCCAGGGTGATGTGTACTTTAGCCCTTGGTAATCATGCCCAAGAGGGTTATATGCTGAGATATCCATGAACTGCAGTACTGCTGCAGTTTTTCAGGAAAACTGTAGCAAATGGAACAACGGTCGAGGAAGTGAACACCACCTAAAAATGGCTGTTGTTAAAACATTATTCTTAACTGTTACTAATCTGCTTTTATGTATGAAAGGACTTGGAGAACTAGACAAAAATAGCAGTACAAACTTTTTTTTAATGTTGAACGCTAGTAAAAATCATCACTTGTAAATCTAGCTGGCAGATCTATGTTAAAACAATAAGATGCTTATAAAATATATACATAAATGAAAGAACTTAAACCTGCTGTAATACATGGTCTTACATTACTCTCTTTACAACTTTCTCCACTTTTGAGGCTATATAAAATAATGTATACCATTTCTATTCAGTACAGCATGATTATATGCATACGTTTTCCATTCTTGAGCACATTCTTGTCATTACCCCTAGTATCCCTTATCCGGACTGCTTGGGATGGGAAGGTGCCTTCATTTAGGATTTGTCCGGATATTGGAATAACTGCATAAATATAGTGAGAAATGCTCTTTTCACTGTTACCCATTTGGGTGTCTGCTGGCCTCTTTGATGTATTTCAGCAATGGCACACACCACAAGCAGAAAATAGTACTTACAGCCTATACTTGTGAATGAGCACAAGACCTTCTAGTGCTCACACTATAGAAAGTTTTTTTTTTTTAAGTCTTGGACAAAAATGTCTGGATTTTGGACATTCTGATAAGGAACAATCTACTTGTAATTGTATTTGTCAAGGAGCTTCACTGCAGGGAATTCCTACATTTCATAGCCATGTTTCTTTTCCCCCTTCAGGCTGCAGCTAGGCACCAGTGCTCCTACTTGGTTAATCTGCACGTCAGTGACTTTCTTCATGTTGGGGGAGACCCTAAGTGGCTGAATGGTCTAGAATGTGCACCTCAAAAACTGCAAAATTTGGGTGAATTGAATAAAATCTTGGCACACAGACCATGGCTCATTACCAAAGAACATATCGAAGTGAGTATTCTTTTGATATGCTATATCTATAGTAAAAGAAAAAAAAACCACACCTGACATTTCTTTGGCTTAAAGAAAATGTCTTAAAGTCTGTGACTTTAAATGTTTGATAATACAATTGTATCCGTGGAAAATACGTTCTTGCCGCTACCACGGATACCCAAACCTCCGGATAGCAGCGAATCCTACACTTACTGTTGCTCTGTGCTTGCCCTCCAAACTTCTTCCTCTTTGCACTTGGAAGGCCAATGCACAAGCAGGCCTTTGCACAAGCAGGCCTGAAGAGGAAGCAGTTTGGAGAGCTGCAAACAGAACAAAAACGAGATGTGCATGATGGAGGGGATTTGTGAACCACCTGAAACTATGGAAATCAAGTCTGTGGATACGGGGAGGCTACTGTACATGCTGTCTCATAACACCTATTTCAGCCACCTTCATAGGAACACAAGTTCTGTGGTTATCCTGAACAATGTTCTGATAATTGTTGAGAATACCCCACAAGCTTTTTTAGAGGATGGCATAGTGCTATGGTACTTGTTAGTCTTGCGGTATCTCAAGTGGATGGGCACTATTGCTTAAACTGTGATTCATGCCGCTGGCCTCTATAGCATTTGATATTGTTTTGTTTAATTTTATTTAACTAAAAGCATTTTTACTGCCATCTTTCCAAACGGGAAAGAAAAGCTCAATCAAGGCAGCTTAGCTCAATAACATACATTTTACTGAATGTTTTACACTTTACATTTACATTTTACAACTCCAAATAGTTAAGCAAAAAGAAAGCAGCAACGCGGCAATTAAGATCCATACTGGAGCCAGTGAAGAAACAAGGGTCACTTAGGCTTACTGTACAATTGCATCCAAAATACTGAAGTCTCCCTTTTTTGAATGCTTAGATTAACTATCTGTGTTTTGTTCTGCATATGTAAAAACAAGAGTCTTTGAAAGTTGCAGATTTATGTGGCCCCGTTAGCTTTCATGCTACCAAACTAGACCAGCTCACATCTGTCTAAATTTTGCTACACTTTTGTCTCTTAAGATGCATTTTTTTCTCCTAGCAGGATGCCAGGTAATTATATTAATGAATATTAATTGAATATTGTTATATTATATTACTAGCTTTTTGTTGCCCGGCGTTGCCCGGGTAACAAAATGATCTTCCAGAGTTTATGTGTTTTGCACCCCTTCTCGCCCCCCATGCTGATGGGGGCCGAACCCAGACTCCAACTGCGTCAGGAGCATCGCCACTCGCCTCAGTGACCCCGGAAACTACGGTACCAACGCCGATTTTGGCCGTTTTAGACCGGTCTCACATGGGGGCCCCCATGCACTCCCACCCCCGGGGGCGCTAGGGGGGCTGACTCCCACAGTGTTTGTCACCAGGCCGCAAGGCATGCGTGTGCCGAGTCTGGCTCCAATCGCTCCAGGCATCGCAGTGGGGCATGGCGGGCGTCTTGTTTCGCACCCCTTCTCGCCCCCTACGCTGAGGGGGGTCTGAACCCGGACTCCAACCGTGTCGGGAGTGTCGCCGCTCGCCTCGGAAACTACGGACTCTATGCCGATTTCAGCCGTTTTCGACCGTTTTCACATGGAACCCCCTGTGCACCCCACTCCCGGGGGCGCTGGGGGGGGCCTGACCCCCACAGTGTTTGTTGCCAGGCCGCAAGGCATACGCATGCCGAGTCTGGCGCCAATCACTCCAGGCGTCGCAGTGGGGCATGGCGGACGTCTCGTTTCACACCCCTTCCCGTCCCCCACATTGAGGGGGGCGAACCCGAACGCCCACAGCGTCGGGAGCGTCGCTGCTCACCTCGGTGACCCCAGAAACTACAGAACCGAGGATGATTTCATCTGTTTTCAACTGTTTTCACGTGGGGGCCCTGGGGCACCCCCACCCCCGGGGGCGCTAGGGGGCCTGACCCCCGGAGTGTTTGTCGCCAGGCCGCAAGGCACGCACATGCCGAGTTTGGTGTGCGTCACTCCAGGCGTTCCAGCAGGGCATGGCGGACATTTTGTTTTGCACCCCTTCTTGCTCCCCACACCGAGGGGGGGCGAACCCAGACTCTGACGGTGTCGGGAGCATTGCCGCTCGCCCCGGCAACCCCGGAAACTGTATTCAACGCCGATTTCAGCCATTTTCGACCATTTTCACGTGGGGACCCCCGCATACCCCCACCCCCGGGGGCACTAGGGGGGTCTGACCCCCCGCAGTGTTTGTCGCCAGGCCGCAAGGTGTATGCGTGCCAAGTTTCGTGTCAATCAGTCCAGGCGTTCCAGGATGGCATGGCGGATGTTTTGTTTCGCACCCCTTCTGGCCCCCCGTGCTGAGGGGGGCCCAAACCCAGACTCCACCGGCGTCAGGAGTGTCGCCAGTCATCTCGGTGACCCCGGAAACTATGGACTTGACGCCGTTTTTGGCCGTCTTCACGTGGGGGCCCCTGTGCACCCCTGCCCCCGGGGGTGCTAGGGGCCCCCGACCCCCGCAGTGTTTGTGGCCAGGCCGCAAGGTGTATGCGTGCCAAGTTTTGTGCCGATCGCTCCAGGCGTTGCGGAGCCTATGCAAAGCGCACACACACACACACACACACACACACACACACACACACACACACACTTCTTTATATATATATAGATTATTATTATTGAATTATATTAATGAATATTATATTAAACATTTGCAATTAAGTAGAATGGACTGCCATGAAAGTCATTATTGGCCCGGGATGTTTTGGCCTCTACTCTTATGCTCTTTTTAAAATATATAACTTGTTCTGAGCCTATGGAAAAGGGGGCCCATATTAAATGTATATTTCTCACAATTTCTCGCACACAAAAAAGGCAGAAGAGTTTAAACAGAAAAAAGGAGTATTTTTTACCCAGCGCATGATCTGTGGAACTCCTTGCCCTAGGACATTGTGATGGCACCTGGTCTAGATGCCTTTAAAAGGGGATTGGACAGATTTATGAAGGAAAAGTTATGAAGGAAAAACACAGGTTACAAGCCATGATGTGTATATGGGTTTTAGAGGTAGCCTATCTCTGAAAGCTAGATGCAAGGGAATGAAAATGGGATACAGGAATCATGTTGTCTTATGTGCTTTCTGAGGCATCTGTTGGGCCATTGTGAGGTACAGGAAGCTGGACTAGATGGGCCCTTGGCCTGATCCAGTAAGGTGGTTCTTATATTACGCAAAGGGGTTTCTGAGGTAGGCTCTTACTATCTTATTGTCTCTTTCCTTTGTAGAAACTTCTCAAGACAGAAGAGCATAGCTGGTCCTTGGCGGAATTGATCCATGCTGTAGTTCTCCTTACACACTACCATTCACTTTCCTCCTTCACATTTGGCTGTGGAATCAACCCAGAAATCCACTGTGATGGTGGCCACACTTTCAGGCCTCCTTCTGTCAGCGATTATTGCATTTGTGATATCACAAATGGAAACCATGGTGTGTATGAGACACAGGGCCCAGCTGGAAGTACTGCAGTACGTATTCCCTATCTCTTTGTTGGTCTGGGATTTTATTCTGTGCTTGAGCAGCTCCTTAGGCAAATGGGGCGAATGTGCACTGAATGAAACTTTCATTGTACTTAAAAAAAAAAAAAAGAACTAGAAGCTAGAAATGAGTGCCTTGTTAATTCTGATGTGGAGTATTGGATCAGTAATTGAAATTGGAATATATCTGCAATGTAACAGGGAATGCTTTCCAGGTTTACAAAAGTGCTCACACATGAAGTACATAATCCGATTTTTGAGACATAACTAAACTACTTTCTCCTAAAGTATTTTCAGGCAAAACTACACACTGTTCCATAGCATTGTTTGAGACTGAGGGCATAATCCTAACCTGTGCTGGAACAGGCAGGCTGGCAGGCCTGCACTCTATCCAATGCAGGTTGGGAGCAGGCTGGAGGACGAACGTCCCCTTACCCTGGAGGATGTGCCTGCCACCCCAATGGGACTACTCAGATCTGTGTTGCTCTTCAGCAGGGGCAAATCCAAGCATGCGGTGGCGGCCCGAATCAGGGCCATGCGGCCTGGGGACGGGTTTTCATGCAGCTCAACAGCTGCATCTAAACTCCATCCTCCTCCCTGGGACATCCCGCCCACCAGAATGCCATCTCCCTGTCCCGTTCCGCCCTCCCTCCTGCCTTCCCCCCAGTGGTGTCATTCAAATGAGTTAGTAATAGGTACTCACTTTTGATTGGCACTTGTCGGGGTCCGCCCACCGGAAGTGACATCAGAAGCCGGAAATGATGTTGTGGCAGGAAGTGATGTCATAGCCGGAAGTGAGGTCATAGCCGGAAGTGAGGTCATGACAGGAATGGTATATAAATACCACCGATATAAATACTACTGACTGAAGCATCTGGCTCAAGCCAAATGCAAGCCATTCTGAACACACACACACACACACACACCCTAAAAGATGGCACACAGGCACTACAGAGTGAAACAAGCCATGTTTTGTCCACAATGAGCAATAGAAATATCTTTGGCTGTGCTGGACATATTTATATGACAATTGGTCTACAGGTATAAAATGTCTTTTGTTGCACATTTATACATGGAATTGCACTCCTGGGAGGCCAATTAGTTACAGCATGAACAGCAACCTTCATGTAGGCACACACTCTTCTACATCTTAATCAGAGGCTAGTGATGCACACTGTCACACCCACAACCCAATTCTGCAGCAAAGATTCCTACCACAGACTCCCAACAGCTGCCTTGTTCTCAAAAATCTCACCAATGACTCTGGCTCCTTCATGGGGTGTGGGGGAGTTACCACATTTTGGGGGGGCGGCGGCTCCGGTTCAACACATGCGGCTAAATCAGGATTTTAATTGGCTTTTGCAACCGCCGGAGAACGGCATAGGACGGTAGTTATCCCGCATTTACTAAATCGGGCTAAAGATTGACGGTCCGAGCCTGCCTCGCTGCATCAGCCTCAGAAGAGCCGCATTCCCCTTCCGCCGCTCAACGCCTTCCCTCCCTCCCCAAGCCCCAAAGGAGGAGTTTCTTTCCACCCGGGCAGTTCACATCTCCAGCGCCGGGTCGGGAAGGAGCTGCGCTGGAACGGGCGCCCACGTGGTCGCCCGTTCCAGCGCTGGGTCGGGCTGGGAAGGAGCTGGCCGGCGCCAGCAAGGAGCAGGGGGGTCTGGTGATCCAAAAAAGACCGCTCCCCAGGCAACCTACCTTTACTCTGTCTTGCTGCCTTAGTCCCGCTGGGTCTCTGTCTCTCTCACAGTCTCGCTGCTGCTGCTGCCGCCACCACCACACTGCTTGCCTGCCGGCTTCCAGTGGGCGGGCCAGCTGCCATGGGCGGCACCAGAAGTGCTGGTGCTAACATGTAATATGGCACGTTTGCTGAAGCGCTCAGCCAATGCAAGTGACTTGTGTTGGCTAAAGGGGGGGTGGATTGCGCTCTAAAAGGTCTATATGGTTTTGTAAATGCAGAAGTTTGCAACTTCGGGTCTGCTACAGGAATGTGTGTGCTAGTCCCTGTGTACGCTGAGCAAAAACATTTAGAAGGCTTCGCTGAGCCTCCCAAAACAAAGTTCATTTTCTTGCCTCTCGGTGTTTTAGTGTTGTAGTCTTGGGCCTGGAGTCTTAACTTGCACTCAGTGATCAGAAGCGCCTTCCATTCATGGAAAGAAGGCTGTGCTGATGGAAGAACTCTGGGCAAGGTTAGGATTGAACCCTTAGTTTAACCATTTAAAGAAATGGAGCAGAGTGCTACTTGGAGTTTTTCCTTCAGGTTCAGAAATACTGAAGGTCTGCATTGTACAGTTCTGAAGTATTGCTAAGGAGGAGCCTGTTAAAGCCAAATAAGACTGCCTGATTGACTCTGTCCTCTATAACGTCTGCTATGTAACATTTGTTATGTTAAGGCATGTATTAATTCTGAAGCTGCAATGTTCATACATCTCCAGACATTGCCATGATACAACTCTAAGAATGCACCCATGCTTGGGAATTCAAAAGCTATTTCATAACAGTCTCGTCAATCGCGGTTATAGAGCAAGAGCTTTAGTTTCTTGGAGGGAAAGTCCTTTAAGATTTTTAGCAGCATGTGAAAACAGTATTATGAAAATTTGCATGCTCCTTGTAATCTTTACTTCAACCTACAGCCTGAAATGGAACTGATAAATAGCTAGAAACTGGATGGTGTGTTCGCCAAGCTTCATTGTAGTGTGTGATAGCAGACAATATTTGAAATATTTGGGTGTGTTCTACTTACAGGCAGCAGTGCTGGACTCTGGGGGTGCGGGGAGCCCTGCGGACACCTCCACAGGGCTCCCCAAGCCTCAGAAATTAAAAAAAAAAAGCAATTGCAACCTACTTCTGCTTTCGTGATCACAAACTGGAAATGGGTCACAATAGCTTTTTCCCCAATATTTTGTGGCCTGGGGAGCCCTGGGACAGCATCCTTGGCATGCCCCGTGCCCCCTGGAGGCCAGCACTGCTGTGTGTAAGTAGAAGCCCTCCCTCTGTCCCCGGCAGCAGCACAATCGTGAGGGTGGCATTGCTGCCTTCGCTCTCAGGGTGTTCGGGAACTGCTGGAGTAAGCTTAAGATCTGTGAATTGGTAAAGGGCATTTGGGGGAAGAGTCTCCAATATAAGGTAACTCTAAAGAGGGTGGAAAAGGCAGAGGGCCATAAGAGGGAGATGGGATAGGCCCATCTTGGCTGGCAGCATGTTCTAGTGTAAGATACTTCTTGCATGTACAGTACTTCCTGGGATACATTACTGTAATGTGCTCTTCTGTCATTTGTATCTCATACAAATGCGAAACATAGAAAAGTTCCAATAGCAAAAGCATCATTACTCATTCAAGCGCTGCACTACATCACTGTGCAAAATTGAGGATTCCAAACGACAATGAACCATATGCAAACTTTGGACATTCTCCAAAGAATCTTTGGAACCGTGCAGTTCTCATTTTGCAGTGTTAAATATTTACATTCTTTCAACTCTGGCTTCTTGATAATTTGTGCCTCTTAATCTTGACCACTAATACATGCTTATAGAACTAGCTATAGAGACCATTTGGGTTTAACTGTTAGGCACCCAAGAGCATAAATTGGTCGCTGTTGTGTTTCCTTGGCTCTAGACACTTAAATTTGTCCTAACCTTCTTCCTTAATTCTATATTTAGAGTTATTTGCCATGGATGTGCTGAGGTAAGCAGTGAGGCAAGGGTAGGCTGCAAGT
Organism: Lerista edwardsae; assembly: GCA_029204185.1. Classification (NCBI taxonomy): domain Eukaryota; kingdom Metazoa; phylum Chordata; class Lepidosauria; order Squamata; family Scincidae; genus Lerista; species Lerista edwardsae. Next base: position 6,912,533 of record JAJKFI010000049.1, on the reverse strand, counting down.
CCCGAAGTTTCTTTCTCAGCAGATGTCATTGTATAAAGATAATGTCAGCGCTGCATCCCCGTGTATTCAACTCTGTGGTTCTGTTGTTCAGACTACAGAGACTTTCTGTGAAGTAGAAGCACTTATGGAAAAAATGAAGCAACTACAAGAAAGCAGAGATGACGTGAAAGCCAGCAAAGAAGAAAAGGCCACTCGTTTTGAGAAAGAGAAGAGAGAAAGCATGTTAGTGTGTTGCGCAGGTACAGTATGTGTTTAAAGATGGCATTTCTTAACTTGTGACACATGTAGTAGCATGATGTACACTCAGTTTAATCTGAAAGGTTAAAATGTATGCCATCTTAAATCCTACCAAATTTAATACAACTCCAGATTACAGTGATGAGTAAACCACTACATAAAACCCCTAATCTACTGCATGACTCGATTACAGCCTGATCAATCAGTTCTGTATGCAGACATGTGGCTGTACAGGAGCAACACTGATCCAGACTGGGAGAAGGTGTGTTGCTAAGGAATATATGTATTGAAATGCTACAGCTGTCATATTGTGTAATTAGATTGGCCCTGACCCTTTCCCACTGCCTCTCAGATAAGAAAAGTGACTTCCATTTGGAAAAGCCTCCAAAGACATAACAGATCAGCAATTGTATCTGCCAATGCTACATATATTAATATATGACCTGTAATATCTGCCAATGCTGCATATAATAATGCACATAAAATGTGCACTGCACATGTGCAGTATGAACTGTGTTTCCATGTTGCTCCAATGAGGCTGTGAGGTTTTAGTCTTCTGTTGTTTTATTATATTCGGATTGTTGCTGAGCCGATAGATTGCATTCAGTGCTGGCAATTGCTCATCCCCGGTGGGAGGATGCAAGCAAAATTCTGCTTGAAATAATTATTCTCCTGGCCTATATTTTTAGGATTAAAACCTTGTATTCTACCTCAGCATAAACTTGGTTGTTTCTGATCGTTAGCTGTACTTTTTTGGCTCATGTTTAAGCGATCACCAAATTTGATGAAAACGTTCCTCAAAAAAAAATTAAAATACTTTTGCTTCCCCAAATAGTAAATGTTCACCAAATTTTAGACCACCTAAAAATCCTGAAGTGATAACCACATACTGAGTTCTCGCCATTTTCGTAAAGTATTTGACAGTTAAAAAATGTGTTTGTCTCCCAAAAACAGTAAATTTTCATAATATAACCCTAACCCTAACCCCATGTTTGGGGCATATAATTCTGCTAGCTAAATAATGGTATTGTTGAGTAAATGTCATGTGATACATTTAGTGAACATTTACTAAATTCGGTATAACCATGGTTTGTTTTTGGACCACAGTGCTAGGGGCACACAGTGTAATTTGGTAAGCATTTAATTTGTCCCCCTTTTTTAAATTTAACAATCATCCTAGATAGCTTAAAAGCTTGAGATCCTTGTGATGGATGTGATCCATCCAGTGTAATGTTGAAAAGTGTGTGGATTCAGCACCCTCCCAGCATACAAAGACTTGTTCATGGGAATTCTCGTGCAGTGGTGGAAACCTTTAAGTTGCATGTAGTCCAGATCCCCCAAAATTGAAGCTTTCAAGTATAATGTGATTTCTTATAATGTGGAAATCAGCTTGAAATTGATAGAGCACCACATTGCTAAAGCATGAGAAACAATATTGGTAACAAATTCCCAATATTATTGTTTTGCCAGTTTTCTCCATTAAGTCAGACAGTTCTCTCAAGCCATTTTTTTTCACGTTAGGTTAATTATTATATGACATATGGCATATTTGGCCATCTCTAATTTTGATCTAAGGCGTTGATGAAATGAGAAACACTCTGTGCCCACTACTTACAGCTAAATGTGTAGATGAATTGTATGTCTTCATAAATGTGGTTTATGGTTTAAATATTTTGAAAACTGCATGTTCAAAATTCTTTGTAAAGAACTATCACTTTTATCAATTTCAACCAGCCGTCTCTGAAGTGGAGACCTGCTGCACCGCCAAAAATTGTTCTGGGTGCGAATGACGTCTGCCGTTTCGCTTGGGACAACCACAGCCGCTGGGATCTTCGCGGTGAGCTGCTTCTGGGTCAGACACCCCAGCATGCCTTGTGCGCAGCATCCTGTGCAGGCACCCCTGGGGGCTGTAGTCAGGATCTTTGCGTTCCCCCAAGTGGAAAGGCAGACGCTGTTCACTCGGGGAAGGATCCATGGGGGACAGATCTGACCCACTGGCTGAAGTTTGGAGCCCCCTGGTTTAAATTGTCTGTTTCATTCAGAAAGAAATGCCGTTCTTTTATCATACTGTTTGCGTCCGTTATGTAAGCTCCTGGGCTTTCATGCTTTTTTATACTTGTGGAACTTGGTCTCTTTTTAACAGAGATTGAGGAATCTGCACCAACAAAAGATGTGTCTCGGCACTTTGAGGATACTAGCTATGGTTATAAAGACTTTTCCAGACATGGAATGCATGTGCCTACCTTCCATGTTCAGGTAGGACCTATATGGCAAAGATTTTGACAAGCCGCAGGAGTAGAGACTAAACAGGATAATTGGTGTTTGATGTATACATTACACCTAGCTCATTTAGAGGACTCTACGATTGCTTTAAGCCCAGCAGTTCCAGTTCCAGTGACCAGAGAGTCACGACCCAATTTTTGGTGGTTTGCAAAACTGACAGTGCAGATTAGGCTGTGTGCATCAAGGGCTAAGCAACCTGCTACTTGGGGTTGGGGGAAGAGCACTGCTGCTCAGTTACCATTATAGCCACAGAGGCTTGAGTGGCTGGTAAAGTGAAACTTTTTTTAGGCAGATCTCATACTAAAAAGTTTGGGAATCACTGCTGTAGCCTATTTGAGGGCTCCCATGGGTGCAGAAAGGTGGGGAGGAATCCATGGGTGAATAAAATTAAGAGGTTATTTTCATAAACCATCAAAATCAAATTTTCAAGTTCAGTGTGTGTTGTACTAGGTGACCTTGTTATCTTCCTTGGAAGCTGGCAGTCATGTGCCCATCTTTTGTCTTTAAGGACTATTCATGGGAAGACCATGGATATTCATTGGTAAATCGTCTCTACCCAGATGTGGGGCAGCTGATAGATGAGAAGTTTCAGATTGCCTACAATCTGACTTACAACACAATGGCCATGCATAAAGATGTGGATACTTCAATGCTTAGACGGGCAATTTGGAATTATATCCACTGTATGTTTGGAATAAGGTTGGTCCTGTTGTTGTCTTTGTGTAAGGCCAGCTTTAGCTACTGTTCAATTATGATAAATATTGCTGCCATTATGAGCTCTGTGTCTGTCTTTGCCCACAGACTTTCTTAGTTTAGATTGCTCCTAACATAAAAATAGACATTGTTCCAAGCAGTAGCAGATTTCAATTGGAAAGAGAAGGGGGAAGCTAATAGTTTTTAGGAATTCATTATCAACTGCTTCAGACAAAAGCTTGTGTGCACCATTCTGGATAGCAAATAGCACAGGCTTGGTGCTTTGTATCCTAGTAAAGTCAGTTACCTTAATCTTTAAAAAATGCAACTCTGGAACAAAAGTCTTGTGTTGCTCACAACTTGGAGAAACTAGTAAGGAGGCTACAATTGCTCTGGAAAGAAGCAGGCGGTAGTAGGACAGAAGAAATCTGCAGGCCTCCCAGTATCTTGCTTGGCACAGAGAAAATAGCCTTCTAAGGAACAACTTAAGGGCATGGTGGAAAAAAAATGCAGAAACACACTAAAGGAAGAAACCTAGTTGTATGTGAAATCAGGAGGAAAATATTTGGAAAGTTGCTGTCATGGACCTGTGGAACTTCAGGGGAGCTGCCTCAAGTTCTACCAGAATTGCTGTTCCCGCTCACTGGTATAATTTATATAAATGACTAAAAATCATTGCGAGAAATATAAACCATGATGATGCAAAAGATGAACATGTTCGTGCCCTTAATTCCACAGATATGATGATTATGATTATGGTGAAATTAACCAGCTACTGGACCGCAGCTTTAAAGTTTACATTAAAACAGTGGTCTGTACTCCGGAGAAGACCACACGCAGAATGTATGAAAGCTTCTGGAGGCAATTCAAACACTCTGAAAAGGTATAGTCTGCGCCTGGTGGATCAGTTCTGCTGCTAGACAGATCCTGCAGCCCTTACGCATTCCTTTTGTTTCAGTTGTGGTGCCCACCACCTCAGTAATTTCACATCCCTTCCAAACAAATATTTATACTTTTTCTACAGTGAGCAATAGTTTTTTTTAATGATTAAATTGATACTTGGTATTGGAGACGGAGGATGGTGATAGTTTTCCAGTCCATTCATATAATAGTTCTAGGAAGTCTAACTGAAAACCTCTTTCAGATGAGCTTATACCTCCCATAGCCATGCATCTTACTGTTGGAAAGGGCCAGTGCAGGGAGCAGGCCTCACAGGGTGCCTTTTGTTTATGCTGGGAGGAAGGATGTGTGGGTCAGTACTCTTCCTTGACTTTTGTGTTTGCCGTGTCCATACGCCAGAGGGTCCTCATGGTGTGTTCTCTGCATTCGTTTTGAAAGGCAATCTAATGCTCTGTCCAGTAGCTTGGTCTTTGGAAGTGTAAGTGGTAAACCCATACATAGATCCAGAGCCACGTCAGAAGAGTTGGTAGCCAACCCACAATTGCTATGGGACTCGCAGCTGATGGGGCCCTCTCAGTGGTGTCATCTACTCCCCAGTAGACAGTTCGCTGGGCGGGAGTAGGGAGTGATTGACAATCCGTCGATTCACTTCCGGTTTCTTTGTGCGCCCCGTGCGGCTTTCCCTCGCCTCGGAGGGGGCGCCTGCTCGCCCAGGCACCCGGCGCGCCCCCCACCCATCCCTCAAGGCGAGCAGGCGCCCCCTCCAAGGCGAGGGAAAGCTGCGCGGGGCGCGCGAAGAAACCGGAAGTGAATCGACGGACTGTCAATCACTCCCTACTCCCGCCCAGCGAACCGTCTACTGGAGAGTAGATGACACCACTGGGCCCTCTGACTGTACAAATGGTAAGGGTACAGCCCCCAGCCAGTGATTCATATAACTGGCCTTTTCACAAGATCTTTTCCCTGCTTGGTCATGAACCCACAAGCAGCCTTGCATACTTCTGGAGGCAATCATTAATATGACCTAACCCATAGCTGAAATGCTGCCATAAATTTTGCATACCTCAGAGCAGCTCTGAACAGGAAATACATTTCAAATTAAGCCAGCTGTGTGCTTCTGTCTTTTTCTGTTTTCAAGGTTCATGTCAATTTGCTTCTCATAGAAGCTCGGATGCAGGCTGAACTGCTTTATGCTCTGAGAGCCATTACTCGCTACATGACCTGAAATCATGGGCTGACCAACAAGGATGAAAAGTCCAGCTGATGCTGCCTACCAGGGATGCTGACAAACTCCAGAACCAGCGGTTGCTAAAAGCTATGAGATCCATTGTGCCATAAACTTTTGAAACTTCAGCTCCTTCCTTAATGGAGTCACAGCTGCCAGTTAGCCTGCTGTGCCGAAATGCTCCCTGATCACTACAGCCTGCTTCTGATCATGCAGGAAATCATGGTTTGTGGCAGCAAAGTAGTTAATGATGCAAATCTCTTATTGTGGCAAGTAGATAAAATCTGGAGCATGAGGAGAATGTAAGAGGACGTCTGCTTTTGACACAAGAATGATTTTTTTCTTCAGAAATGTCCTGATGCTGCTGTACTCGCTGGTGGAATGAAGAGACTAGTGATTCCAGTTAAGCTATATAATAAGCGAAAGCAAGCAATGCTATTGTCTGAGCCTACCTTTTCTATGGTTTTAGAGAAAAGCCCTTGCTCATAACTCAAAACTGAACTGTGCTTCACACTAACCATTTTGATTGCAACAGGAACATCTTGCTGTTGCTTAGCTTTAAGAAATTTGCTACTGGCCTGGACTTGTTCTTAGTGCTGTGGTTAAATCAACAGAGGAAGGAGGGGTGAGAATTTTCAGAGCTGCTTAGACTGCAACTATGTGAAATGCTAAATACTTGGGAACAAGGACAAACATTGTTCTGCTTGCCCTGTATTGTTCCTCGAAGCTGTCTTAAGGTGTGGGAATGTAAATTCAGACTGCGCTCCCTTGTCACACTGCTTACCCATAGCTATTATGGTCTGTCACTTGGCATCAGCTTACATAGTCAAGCAGAAAAATAGCATAACAGCTAAAATAACTGGTAGTTTTGATATAGAGCTGATTTTGGAAAATACATGGATACTTTTGTATGAACACAAACTGCTCTAAAATCTGTCAGTATTACTGAATTGTTAAATAAACATTTTTTCTTCTTATTTCAGGCATTTTATTCTTAGAACTAGTATTTTATTTGCCCACTGAACAGACTGAGATGTCTAGCCCTCAACTGCTTTATAGTGATGATTTGTGTTTGAGGGAAAAGAACAAAAAGCTAAACTGCAACCCTTGACAGTTTAACAGGAAGCATCTGCTGTTTCCTTTAGGCAAAAATACAAGGTTTATGCTGATCAAAAAAATCATAGGCCAAATGCTCAGTTCTTAAGTTGACTTCAACACGGCACTGCTTTATGCATTTCATCTGAGCCTATAAATGGTTTCATTTTACAGACCTTCTGCCAGTACTATGGCTGGTAATCTCTCTATACAAAAATATCTGCGATTCTTCAAGGTTGCTGAAAAAAGCTTTTGCTTATTATATCTCTTCAAAACTGGTTTCTATTACAGGACCTGATTCATTTTAGATTGCGTTTGTCAGGGAAAGAGTGAGCCCAAGGAGAAGTAGACCAAGGAGAGTAGCACCTAGTGGTTAATACACCCGTGCTCCCTGCATTCCTGAACTAGCAGCTGAATGGGGGGGGGGAATCGTAGTAATTTTTATCTGCTCCCACCATTCTGGGCTACAGAGACCAAGCAGAGGAGGGCACCTGGAGGAAAATACATCCAACAACAGCACTGAACTCCAGGGGTTTGTATTAAAATCTAATCCATAATACCAGCTACAGGGCAAAGAGATGTGGTAATTCCCTCAATTACCTGTGAACACAGACTAGGCTGACAAAGGGTCAAAATGTAACTAGTTTATTAAGAGGACATTTCTAAACAACGTGAAGAAAGAAATGGGGTACTAAGGGTACAAGGGTACAAGCAAGCCCTGAGAAAATGCCTGAGTTTGGTTGGAAAACATCCAAAAAAGTTTCGTCAAATGGATGAGGTAACCATTACTGCCCAGCAGATGGAACAGTAGCATAGCTAAAGGAGCCAGGTCCCATGCCTTAAGAAGATGCCAGTCTACACCCCTGGTGGCAGATCCAGGGCTTTGCTGCCACTGGTTGGCTCTTCCACAGCATGAGTCTGGCATGCTCCGGGCTCCTTCAGTAACTGGCAGCCTCCATGACTGTCCCACCGCAGGCTGCAGTGCATGCCTTATTGGCAGGGCTGCATAGCCCTAATCTTTAAGAAAAAGGTTTCCATGATTATCCTGTGAAATGTATTCACCATTGAACAGAAAGTACCTTTTTTGTGGTTGAGCCAAATTTATGCTCTATAGTCAGTTAAGGAGACATATACATGCTCACCTATAGTCAGGTCACCCACAGACTATGACATTCATGTGTAGAAAATGTAAAATGCATTTCCTTGTGAGGAGATGTTGGAGAAAGTAATTAAATCTTGATAGGACCATCTTTGTCATTCACTTTGCCAGCTAATGGAAGCTTTATCGTTAACATTGTCACCTGGGAACAAAAGTGGTCTAGCTGAAGTGCATTTTCAGTCCTGTCTCCTCATAATTTTTTCCCTAGAGTTGTACTCTTTTGCAAGTTGTGTTGATCTCACTGAATGCCTAGCTGGGCTTCCAGATTGCTCTTCTTTGTTCCTATGAGCATAAGCACCTGCCACACAATCATTTCTTTCACTGCGCCACTGATACACACAAATTGGTGCAAGTGAGTTTATTCTTCAACCAAGGTGTGTCTATGGACAGTAATGCTGATGCATGTAATAATATTTTAATGTGTCAAAATACTGATGGCGCACATGATAGAGGGGAAACTTAGTTTTAGTGCAGGGTAGAGAATCTGCAGGATGTGGTGGGGGGGGCCTATACCAACTGTTACAAGGGGACTACTGTAGAGCAGTGGTTTCCAAACAAGCAGTCAGGACCCCTAAGGGGGTCACAAACCAATTTTCAGGGGGTGACAAAGTGTTGGGGATGCTATCTTAAAAAGCTGGGCACCATCTTGGAAGCTTCATTTTGACTAAGAAAGAGGCTTCCCATTAAACTGCCACATTCTCGTGGCCGTGAGGGAAATTAGCCTTGCTAGGGTTTCTTCTTAGTGTGGTGTGTGCATCTGTGTGATTAAATCTCTCCCAGGTCTCTTTCTGAGCAGGATGTCACATCTTCCATTTGCATGACTAGGTGAGTCTTGGCACATGGGCAAGAAGAATGTAAATTCTGAAGACTATCTAAAATTTGGTTTTACCACCTTGATCAGCAATGGCATAGAGAAGCCTCAATGAGTTCTGTGCATTGTTGTTCTCAGTGCTGGCTCAGTTACTGAACTCAAAACATCACTTAGATACAAGGCATTCAGAACATTCTAAAAAGGATGTTGGGGTCTTTAGACTTTCAAAAAGTGTGATTTATTAAAAACTTCACTTCCTGCTTAGTAACATCACTTCCAGCCCCACTTCCAGCTGACAGATTGTCATACCTCAAAAAGGGGGCCCGGTTCAAAAAAGGTTGGGAACGGCTGCATTAGAGTCTAGTTGCAAGGCAGCTGAGGGGAGAAGTGTCTACTGCTGCATATGCTGACATCTACAGCACAACTTGTAAATGTTGGTAATGCATATTAACTGAGGTAGGAGAAGAGTCCAACTTGAAAATGCCGCAATTATTTCAGCCTGTGCATGTTGAGGGCATTATTTTAGAGATTACATCAGAAAAAATCATGGTGGCTGTGACAACTTACATGAGCCAGAGTTGCAGCGGAAGGGAATATGACGGTGGGCAAGGCCTGACTATTGCTTCTTCTGTCTTGGAACTTTAACCATGTGTTGATTAAATCATGGTAGAAAATTCAGCCCAAGCACAGATTAGTAATGATTGTCTCTACTGATCAACTCAGGGCACAATCCTAACCAACTTTCCAATTGCACTGCCCTTAACCCCAGTGCTAGAAAGTTGGTTAGGATTGTGCCCTGAGTTGATCAGTAGAGACAATCATTACTAATCTGTGCTTGGGCTGAATTTTCTACCATGATTTAATCAACACATGGTTAAAGTTCCAAGATAGAAGAAGCAATAGTCAGGCCTTGCCCACCATCTGATAATCACTGTTCAAAAATATACCATAGTTCTGACAAAACTCAGCAAAACCACAATTAAATATGAATCAACATCTACCGGTGTTTCAAAAAAGGCACTCAGTCCAGATGCTGTGTAGCCAGTTTATTTTTATGTCCCTAAATGCCATTGGCTAAGAAAAAGTGTTCTACAATGTATGTACAAGCTACATACAAAAATAATCTACTAAAAGCTATTTTCCATGGAAACAGCAAGTTGAAGTGCTTTGGTGGCAAAGAGTTTGCAGAAACAGGCTGCTGAAGTGTTCAACCTTAAATGAAGTAATAGTTAAGGGATCGACCAAGAGAAGTGTTTCAGTTTTGAATTCTTTGGAGAAGTTTCTGTGCCACTGGTTTAAACTCTGTTTCCCAATAAAGTTTGTGATAATCTCTTAAATCGCTGTCAAAACTGTAATCCAGTGCTAATTCTTCATCTGCAGTGAAAGGAGTAATATAATATGTGCATCAGACAATATTGAAACAGAATCCTGTACTCAAACCCCTTCAGGGTCCATTCATGTAACCATTGAGGGGGCATGCTGATTGTGTGCTTTGCAAGCATATACTGATCTGCTTCTAGCGCACTTTGGTAAGTACCAGAAAAATGACTACATGTGCAAAGCATATCCATACAGCTGCTATGTTGCAGTGATTGTGTGAACTAGAACATAGCTTTGAGCTATGCGTTTATAGCTCTCTGTGGAATGAACTTTCTATTAACCTTACGCCTAATAACCTAAATAACTGTAAGGTTTAAGATGGTTGAACAGAAATCTTGGAAAGCCACTTCTAGACTGTAGCTGGACTGGTCCAATGGTCAGTGGTGTTATTAGGGTCTGCCTGCATCACCAGGAATGATAGGTCCATGTGTCACCCCGAGCGGCGGGATGCAGCCAGAACGCGGAGGTGGGGAAGACAGCGAAACGGAGCGGTACGCAACGGGCGGGCTGCCGCTAACCCATTCCTCCTGCCCAGCGTTCCGGCTGCATGACGCCGCTGGTCACCCCCCATGAAGAACCTCCTCCTGTACCACACCATACAGAATTACAATATCATATGTACAAACCTAAATGCAGTGGCATCACCAGGGTTTGTTTATTTATTTTAATATGTAACAATGAAGGTCACTCAACAAATCAGAAACCAACAAAAAACCAACGACCCACTTGATGACACCCAACTAAATAAGAGTTCGAGTATTAGCTCCGATACATGGAAAGGAGAGTTGACTCATATTAACACCTGGTGTTACATAACACCTCATTGGCTCTCAGAACAATCAGTGTCATTGGTCAGTTTTGAGTTAAGGAAATCCAGGCACGCACAGAGGCGCGAGCGTGCCCCATGGCTGGCGCTGAAACCGCACCCCCCCCACATCACCCTGCCCCTGTGCGTCACTCAGACATGCCCCCTTAGCCCGGAAACGCTCCATTTCTGAGCTAAGGGAAGCGTGGGTGGGCGGGAAGGCCAAAAACCGCACGGTTCCGCGCACGATGGCGCCCCACCACTGCCCGGTGCCCCACGGCTCACGCCATGGGGGCCACAGATAAGATACACGCCTGAGGAAATCCAATTTTTGTTACAGAAGGCAGTTGTGTTTTCTTTTTCTGGGTTTTTGGCTATAACTTTTGATAGAATACAGATATTTTAATGCAATGTGTATCATTGCATTCTGCTATAAATTCTACATCAAGTGATATCTAACATGATGGTATTATTTGAAAATACCAAGATTTTAACATTTTGAGCAGTAGTGTATCACCTGGTGCAACCCACAAACCCCACCACCACCAGTGGCGTCACTGCCAATGGCCCATTTAATACAGCATTCTCTTTTCATCAATGGCCATCTGCGCATCTTTGAGAGACTAAGATGTAGGGCCCTCACCCATTGTTTACAACCCAGCAACGTATTCGAAGATGTATGAAGAAGGTGTCATATTGCTAGCATGGCTAATAGCCGCTGCTAGATGTTTTCTCCATGAATTTGTTTAATCTCTTTGTAAAACCATCTAAGCCTGTGGTCATCACCATTCATTTTATTGAGTATCACGTCCCCAACTAGTGATATTTTCTGCAAACTACAAAAGCCCTTTTCTTGAAGGGAAAGTGCTTCAACTGCATGATCGTTTTGGTTGCCATCTTTCCTAGTGCTACAATGTACTTTTTAAATGGGGTAACCAGAACAGTACACAATACTCCAAATGTGGCTGCCCCAATGAACTATGCGCAAGAAACTACCAAGATGTAGCCCTGAAGGCTCTCTTAAGCAGAAACAATGCTCAAAGTACCTAAAGTGTCCCAAGAACCTGAGAGCCCCAAAGACCCATCTGCTCCTGCTTCCTGCATCTCATAGTGGCCCACTTGTTGCCTCCACGAGTCCATAAGACAACAGGATACTTGCATCCTGTTGCCACTCCCTTGCACCTTATTTTATATCACTTGTGAATGAAAGGTGATAAGGCTGAATTCTGCAGCTTACCTAAATATGAAGCAAGGAGAATGAGCAGGGTGTTGCAGTCATCCTCTTCAAAGCAGGGTACAGCAGTTGGAATATTCTCACTGTAGTTCCACAAGGTTTTGCATATCAAACAAGCCAACTGCCAGTCAGTGGGTCCAAAGTCTCTTAGACAATCAATCAACCTGATGGAATGGGAAAGATTACATTACAAGAAACTTTAGCTTTGTTTTTGGCAATAAAATTTGGCCAGATTCAGAAGTCTTTGCAGAATACTGCATGGACCACATTATTTAATTTTATTTATTTAAATAATTTATATCCCACCTTTCCACCCCTCTTGGGGCCCTCAAGGCGGCTGCTAGATAAACACTTCTCATGCTAGGTAAGACTGCTACTTCTCCCCTCTTTGCCATGTACTGTAGTAAGACCACCTCCTTTTACCCCTCCTCAGGCGCACTTTTAAAACTCACTTCCTAATTCCGCCTTCTTCGTTCAGGATACTGCGCCTGCTTTTATCCACCGTTAGGTTGATAAGAACTCCACAGGCCGAAAAGCAGACATCTTGATGTTTGGCATCGAGCAAAGCAATCATGAACTTGTACACTAGATTGCACAACAAGAAATAACAGCTTCAGAAAACCAAGTTACTTTTTCGTAGTGATTTACACTTAACATTGATTTACCTGGCTTCCCTTAATACCTATATCATTAGCTGAGGGCAGCTGAACCTCCCCCAGATTCTTGCAATCTCTGCCTCTTGATGGCATCTGCTCTTATTTCCTAGCAGTTCCAATGATGTCACCTTGTCATGGCCACTCTGGCTACAATTTACCCCAGACCACACCTAACAAGCTTCTGTAGTGCATTGGAATAGGGAAGCAAAGGGAGATGGGAAAGACCTGCCAACCCAAATGTCAAGATCCAGGAGAAACTGGACCTTCTATGAAAGTAGTTCATAAGTAGTTTTGCTGTGCAGATTGCTTCAATGGTCTTCAAGGTTTTTTTTAGTGAAGACAAACCAGCCATGTTTTTGTCCTTATGGGACTAATACTCTGGTCACTCCTTAAGGGATAGGAACTCACCCTTTCTCTGTATTATGAAGTCACAGATTTCATGATACTGGGAAAGATTACCAAAGACTCGAGTTGCCTCCAAAATTCCATCCATATTGCTGCTCATTAACAGCTTTAAAAGCACTGGGGTTAGCAGAGAAATGGGGGAAAATAATTCAATTATATAGCACATTTCAAACATTCAAGAAATTAAGCAATTTTCGGTCAAAGTTAAATGACCAAAGCAAATATACAATAACAGCATGCAACACCAGGACCCCTTTCAAAGCAGGTATAAGACAAGAGCAAACACCTCACTTGAAGAAGATAGGCAGTCGCTGGAGTAAAAGAGAAGTTACATTAGGGAAACACTTAACCCAAATATGTTGCACATAAACCAAGCGTAGTTCAATCTGATCATGTACTGCATGCAGTTACGAGGAAATTTTGAAAACTGAATACAAGAGAAATGAAGAAGATAGGGGGCAATAGAGAGATTCCCTTTGTTGACAATAAACTGAGAGCAAGCAAGCAAAGGAGAAGCTGATAGCTGCATGGTCACAGAATCTAAGGCAGGAGTCTCTGTGGATCACAGAGTGCGAGGAGAGAAGAGGAAAGAAATAGATTTTTGAAGACAGGAAGAACAGAAAACAGGAAGAACAATGCCTAGGGAGAGTCTTGGATATAAAAGAACCGATGGCCTGGGGTCATACGGCAATATTGATGCATGGCTGCTAAATGGGAATTTTGGCCAGTTGGAGCATCAGTCGGGGGAGGGCGCAGTCTGTTCTGTAGGAGTTACGCTTTTGGGTTGAAAAACCATTCTGGCATTTTCAAGGTCCTCCTTCCCACATTACATTTAATGATACAAATACTGTGCTGAGAGTGTGGGAAGCAGCCATCTGGATGTGCCTGGAAACAAATTATTAGATAGACTGGTGAGCAAGGAGGAGCCCCTTTGCTCCTCTGCCATGCTACTTGCCAAGAGATTTTTAAGTCCAAAGTTCAGACCTTGAGTTGTGGTGGAACGTATGACAGGTTCTAGTGATAATATCTGCCCTCAAAGGAAGCCCATTGAAACCACACTCTCCCACATCTCTGTGATCTTCCTTTCTTAGTACAAAGCCAAGATGATCATAAGACACACATCTCATGCGTGGGTTACAGTTTTCTCCTTGTGAGTCCTTCTCAGTGTGAAGTGGCAAATGGGTTTGCCTTGCCAGTGGCTTTCAAACCACATTCCAGGGAACAGCAGAGGCTTGGCATTTCTAAGGTGTAATCTGATTGCATGTGGGATGATGGAAGGCTTGTGCTCTGTGTGAAGTGGATGAGCATGCTAGAATGCTCCACAGACTCCCCTGCAATGTGCAGATCCTTTCAGCAGATGCAGAAAAGATTGAACATGTGATAACTACTTCCCAATGCAGTATGGGGAAAATCCTACACCCTTGTGAACCGTCCCTTTGAAGTATTGCTAGCCCCAATGTTGGGCCTTCAGTGATGACAGCAACATTCTGAAGTGGATTCAGAGGCTAATAAGCAGCCATGTGGTCCTGCCCACACACGTCTAACTATATTCTGTTGAGAGCTGAGTACAGTATACAGTATTCTATTGAGGAGCCCAGCTCCAGCCAGAAGCTATTCTTCACTAACTGAAGCTTCCAAAATGTCCTCAAAGGCAATGGATGCCCAGTACGTAACGCAAATCTACCCTGCAGATCACCAGAATGACTTATTACGTATGTATGTATGTATGAAATAATGCATTTATTTGTAAATACATTTGTATTTATTTGCAACCAATACATTACAAAATGAAAGTGGTTCAATCTTGGTTAGCTTGATTAGCATCAATGTTTAATTCTCCTGTAAACCTGACTCACAGTAAAAAAAAACGCCACATGTGATTAAAAAACACCACATATGATACCACATTTAAGAAATGAGATATGTGAAGTCTTTTTCATTCCCAGATGGCCCTTAATGGGTCTATGTCTCATGAAAGGCCATTTGCCGCAATTAGGCAGTTCAGACACCTCCATCCTGTTGCCACTCCCTTGCATCTGGTGTTCAGGTATAGCCTACTATGAGAGGGGTAATCCAATGATCAAGAAAGGCAGTATATAAATACTGGTGGTAATAATAACAATAATAAATTACTATTACTACTGCTACTACTAAAACCAGGAGGTAAACCCATCATGACTTGTAACCTGTGATGGAGTTTTCATCCATGAAATTGTCCAATCCAATTTTAAAGGCTTCTAGGCCAGACACCATCACCACAGCCTGTGGCAAAGAGTTCTACAGACTAATTACATGTTGGCTAAAGAAATGTATTTTTTGTCTGTTCTAACTCTCCTGACACTCAATTTCAGTGGATGTCCTAGTGTTGTGTGAGAGGGAAAAGAACATCCCTCTGTGCATCTCATGCATAATTTTATACATCTCAGTCATGTTCCCTCAGCCACCTTTTTCCCCTCACTAAAGAGCTCCAAACATTTGCAGCCTTTCCTCATAAGGGAAGTGCCCACTACTCATTTTGGCCATTCTCCTCTGCACTTGTTCCACTATATCCTTTTTGAGATTCGGTGACCAGAACTGAACGCAGTACTCCACTCCAGACTTGGCCTTACCATTGATTTATACAGTAGCATACTAATATTGGCAGTATTTGGGAATATTGAAACAAATTCTTACACTCTGCAATGTACAATTTCTTCTCCTGGATCACTGAATTCTTCACTTGATAGTAGGATAAATTGTTGATTGTTGCTGTGGTATTAATAACCAGCTCCTCACAGTCATCAACTGATTTGTATTCTGGTGATATGGACGAGAAGATGTAACAACCTTTTGTCAAAACACTGAAAATTGTCAAAGTTGTCAAAACATTGCGAAGTTCATCACAACTACAGTGACTTTAACACAAAGACCATGAAGAGCTCCTGTTTTGTTCCCATCTTTCACACTTAAAGAATGCCTCAGCATAATATTCCTTAGGAAATAGGTTTCCTTGAGACACTTGGAAATAAAAGTCATTGCTGAAAGGCTGCAGGGATATGTCATTTTGTAGTATTCCTTGTCTTCTCCTGGATTCAGCAAGAGCAATAGCTCCTAGCCAGCCCATCTCCTGGGATCGGCAAACATAAATTGGCATCTGAACCCACCTGACCAGGTCCAAGGGCAGTAGGGATACCCCAAGTGGCCATACATAAACGAGTACCTCAACCCTATGTTTCTTAAGGTCAAACCCAAGGATGCTTGGGTGTGTTCAGCTCTGCTCCCTCAAAAACCAAAAATGTGTGTGTCGCTATGGTCTCACCCTCTTCCTGGGGATCAGAGAAGTATACACTGGGCCTTCCTTATCCGCGGGCTCAGCCTCTGCCGGTCTGAATATCCACAGATGCTAAGCCCATGAGTGGAGGACCTCAGAAAACCTCCTGGAACCAACTGGAAGCCACTTCAGGTTTTTCAGCAAACTAAAAGGGCCTTCCGGGAGGCCTGCTGAGTTCTCCCTGTGCTTCAAAAAGCTTCCTGGATGCAACTGGAAGGCATCCAGTTTGCCGGCGCAGGCCCCTCTCTGGATTTCATTATCCATGGAATTTGGCATCTGCAAGGGATCCTGGAACAGGATCCAAGGGCCCTCTGTAAATAGATCTTCCAAGCAACCTTAGGATAAATACTAGATAGGGAAGAGCAAGATTTAGATGTGTCCGGGAATTATCTTGCTTTTACATTTGCCTGCAATTGCTTGCTTGTATTTTGCTAAAATCCATAACCTGGGCATATCAATGCCCAAGCCATTCCCTAAGCCTGCTTGCTTTACTCTTTGCTCCTTATATTTTAATATAGTCATGTTACATTTTATCTCTCCATCTGCTGGCAATTGGTTGAATTCAACCATCCTAATTCATATAGATGCCTTTAATGTAATGCAATCCTAATCATAGTGTTCCCCAAGTAAGCTCCACTGTAATCAGTAGGGCTTGAATATGGAGTTGGGTGTAGAGAACCAAGCTGCCAGTGATGCAGGTTTTATCATCTCACATCGGAAAGGCTTTTCTCCCCTCTGGTTTCAGGTTTTTCCTTCCTCAGGAAGAAAAAGGAGGCTATATAGATGGGAATGCTAGGGTTTCTTGATGGCTACCAGCAAAAGTGTCTGGGGTCCCTGTATGGGTCTGTCAAGAGGGTGTGGGATGTAGGACTTTAGGTTGGGAATCAGGAACAGACAAATGCCAAATGCTTCCTTGAATAAGAATAGGGGGAGATGGGGATTAATGGCACACAGGAAATGGGATAAAAAAGGAGAGTACAGAGGCTCATGATATATAGTGGTGAACGGGGTTTTTTTTGGCAGGGAGAGATTTCTTCGAAAATTTTGGAGATCATGATGCTGCTTCCTGATGTGTCCTGTATTACATTATTAACAAACGTAAATATCGGCAAACTGATTTCAGAACTTTAGCAAGTTGTTAGTAAAAATGCTATGGACAATATGTAAACGAAGCCAACTCTTACCTAGGACTGTAATAAGTAACGCCACAATTTGATGGTTAGTTGCTAAACTTGTGCCAACACTAGGATGAATGGATAAGTTGGCAATCACTCGTATAAGCTTGATGAGGACATCTTCTGCTTCAGAGAGACGCTTGAAATTTTTTAGTTCACCATCATCCTTCCACAATTTCCCATTACAGTCAGCTTCACAATGAGTTTGGAATAGCGCTACCAGGGTATCAATACTTCCTTGTGCCTCAAAAAAATTTTCCCTGGCCTGATTATTCTTTGCTGTTAAATTGCCGAGGATGAAAATGATACGGACAACTAAATCCTGGAATTAAAAAAACCCAACAACTTTGCTGAAAGATAATGTAGATAACATTTTATGAGACTTATTATATCCTGCTTATTTTCAGTTGAAATCTAGTGCAATTCAAGAAACATTTGGCATAACTCGGAATCTGTCTCCTCCAAGGCTGGAGGCTTCTCTATCTGAACATGGTAGAATTTATTTCTAGGCAAGCAGACAAGGGATTGTATTGCATGAGGAGTACAGCTGGTTGGCAGGGAGGCTAATATTTTCAAAACATGACTTAAACGACAATCCCGCACAGACATATTTATAAGGACTGCAAGTACCCCTGCTAAAGCAGTTTATATTTAGCAGGCGAACAACAACTGATCCTCTTCACCCCAGCATGGCATCATTCCAGATGCTATTGCTGGTGTCTCCTGTGTGTCTTTTTTTAGATTGAGAGGCCTTTGGGGACAGGGAACCATTTATTTATTTGGCTATGGAAACCACTTTGTGAATTACTTTGTTGAAATGCAGCATACAAATTTTCTTCTTACTATTTTTAAAAAATAACCAGTAGGAAGTCTAAGGATGAGAGAATGCTTAGGATGAGAGAAAGTACACTTGAATTGTACTTACTGGCAGATCATTCACACTTCCACACAATTCAAACGGAAAGGATGCCACTTCCATGTATCGTGTGTAAGGGAGTCAAAAGAATAGTATGGTACAGTGCCGCACATAGGTATGATGCTTAGGGCCAGACACATGCCGTGCCATGTCCACCTGTCCTGATTCTGTGGGAAATTCCTAGCAATTTCTATTTTCAAATCTGTCTTTGAGGGTCAAAATAAGAAACACCAGTAAAGGTAGGAAGAATGACAAATGAATTGCACTGTCAGCCATTAACTCTCAACCTTGAGCCCTGAGAGTTAAGAGGACAGAACTGTTGAGGTTAATTCCAAATCATTATAAGAGTTTTGGAAAAATCAGCTGTAATAGGAAAGTACTATAAGGCATCGTGTAGAGTATGTTCTTCTGAGCCCATTAATATCAAAGTCCCACTTATTGCTGATTAATGTACTTCTAAGTAAATCTCTTTTGCACCACTGCCTAAAAGCACTAGTGACATTATCAAGGGAAAATGTGATTGCTTACCATTTACATTGGGCAAAATGAATTTTAGTGAAAAAGAAATCTGTTTGACATGCTTGGATATTGATTGTGAATAATTTTCTACATTACATTATTTTCTCCAAAAAAAAAAACCCACAGAATTTTTGACTTTCTGATAGGAAGCAAAAGGACTGTAGGCTCAATTCAAGAGTGATTCAATTCCAGACTAGACTGTAGCAAGAATTAAAGGTCCCCTACTATGGGAGCCAATTCAGATTTACCCTCAACAAGCATGCTGTTTATGCATGAAAATATTATTAAGTCAAGGCTAACAACATAATTAATGTCACATCTACTTTGGTCCTAAAGTAGGTATGATGTACACCTACTTGGGAGAAGCTCAATTAAATCCAAACTCACCACTGTCATCCCAGACCACACAGCTCTATGGCAACTTACTGGCATTCTTCTACAACCCAAGTTTTCTAAAGGAGCTGACTGGACTACGTTGGACTGATAGAACATACAGAACTTATATTGCCCACTCCCAATTCAATGTTTTCTAGAAAAAAAATCAATATTTTGGAAAGGACTCGTGTGTGTGAAGAACAGACAAGTTAAATCAACAGACTCTCTTGTTCTGAGTGCATTTCAATAATTTACTACTTAGAAATGCTGTCAACCATTTACAATTTTTATCTTGTAAATGCACATGAAAGTAGGTCACTGAAAATGGGCTTACACACATACAACACCAGACACATCAGAGGATTAAAATATAAAAAGCAGGAGATGAGAAAACTGACCTGCTTCTTTGGGTGTTTGTTTAGCAGGGCTAAAAATAAGACATAACATCTGGAGCAATCTGCCAAAGCTGTACAGCAGTCATTGAAGGAAGAAAGTTTGCTATAAGTTTTAAAAGAACATACGTGAGTTCCCCATTGCCCAAGTCAATTTTTTGCACATCAAAATATATTTACTGTATACACCGAATCACTGGTACTTTCTGTTTTTATGCAATTAAACAAAGATTGTGGGTATCCCAAGTCAGACATAATGCTAAACCACAATTTAGCACATGTAGATAAACCTAAGGAAAGCACAGCTGGGTAAATGTCCCCTGTGTGTATGACAGGAGAATGAAAGCTTTTACTTCCATTTTAAAGCACTTCCATGTTACATGCAAACTCCAGGAATTACAATTTGTTAACTAAGTACAGTTAGGACAAGCCAGGCTATCAAACTGCAATTTGTACCCAATTTGATATATTGGATTATTCCAACTATAGTTAGTTAAGGAACTGCAGTTCTTGGACTTAATACATAACAGAGAGCTATGGTTTATTTTGAAAATGAAAGGTTTCACTCCAACATGCAAAAGCACACAGGCTTTTTCATAATCATTCTAAATTATGGTATAGCATTATGTCTGACCTGGGCCAATGGCACTGGGCTACCACTGAATAGGTAGCTTATTCTATTACATGGGGTTAATAAAAGCTGATTCTAACTCCAAATACAACAGAAGATGACAAGAAAACCATGCCTCCTTATGGTCCAATCAGAATTATTAAGATTAAGAACGTAAGAGGAGCCCCACTGCAACAGGCCAAAGGCCCATCTAGTCCAGCTTCCTGCATCTTGCAGCAGCCCATCAGATGCCTCAGGGAACACACAAGACAACTAGATATATGTATCTCATTGCCACCCCCCTGCATCTGGCACTCCGAGGTAGCCTAACTCTAAAGTAAGGAGGTTGCACCAACCATCATGTCCTGTAGCCTGCTATGGACTTTTCCTCCAGAAATCTGTCCAGTCCCCTTTTAAAAGCATCTAGGCCAGATGCCATCACCACCTCCTGTGGCAAGGAGTTCCACAGATTAATTACCCGCTGGGTAAAAAAGTATTTCCTTTTATTTGTTCTCACTCTCCCAACACTCAATTTTAGTGGATGTCCCCTGGTTCTGGTACTGTGAGAGAGGGAAAAGAATTTCCCTCTGTCCACTTTATCCATCCCGTGCATAATGTTGTATGTCTCAATCAAGTCCTCCCTCGGGTGCCTTTTTTCTAGGCTGAAGAGCCCCAAACACTGTAGCCTTTCCTCATATGGGAGATGCCCCAGCCCCGTAATCATTTTGGTTGCTCTCTTCTGCACCTTCTCTAGTTCCCCTATATCTTTTTTAAGGTGTGGCGACCAGAACTGCACTCCAGATGTGGCCTTACCATTGATCTGTACAGTGGCATAATAATATTGGCCGTTTTATTCTCAACCCCTTTTTTAATTATCCCAAGCATGGAATCTGACACAAGAACCCTTGACTTTCGAAGGGCAGATTTCCCTCAGATGAGGAGGCTAGTTAGGAAGAAATTGAAAGGGAAGGTAAAAAGAGTCCAATCCCTCCAGGCTGCACGGAGGCTGTTTAAAATAACAGTAGTAGAGGCCCAGCGGAAATGTATACCGCAAAGAAAGAAGGGTTCGACAAGGTCCAGGAGGGTGCCTGCATGGCTGACAAACGAAGTTAGAGAAGTAAAGCTGTAAAGAGCAAGGAAGCTTCTTTCCATAAATGGAAGTCTTGCCCCAGTGAGGAGAATAAAAAAGAACATAAACTCTGGCAAAAGACAAGTAAGAAGGTGATACGGGAGGCCAAGAAAGCGATTGAGGAACGCATGGCTAGCAACATAAAGGGGAATAATAAAAGCTTCTTCAAATATGTTAGAAGCAGGAAACCTGCCAGAGAGGCGGTTGGCCCGCTGGACGGTGAGGGAGGGAAAGATGAGATAAAAGGGGACTTGGCTATTGCAGAGAAATTAAATGAATTATTTGCGTCTGTCTTCACAGCAGAAGAACTTGGGCAGATACCACAGCCCGAACAGCCCTTCCTAACTAAGGAATTAAAGCAGATAATGGTTAATAAGGAAGATATTTTAGATCAAATTGATAAACTACATATAAATAAGTCACCAGGCCCAGATGGTATACACCCAAGAGTTATTAAGGAACTAAAGAACGAAGTTGCTGACCTCTTAACTAGAGTACGCAACTTGTCCCTTCAAACGGCCACAGTGCCAGAGGATTGGAGGATATGTCACGCCAATCTTTAAAAAAGGGAGAAGGGGGGAACCTGGAAACTACAGGCCGGTCAGCCTAACGTCTGCTCTGGGTAAGATGGTGGAAAGCCTCATCAAAGATAAAATTCTAAAACACGTAGAGGAGCAAGTACTGCTAAAGGAAAGTCAGCATGGCTTCTGTAAGGGTAAGTCTTGCCTCACAAACCTTTTGGAATTCTTTGAAAAGGTCAACAGGCACATGGATGTGGGTGAACCTGTGGATATCATATACCTGGATTTTCAGAAGGCGTTTGACACAGTCCCCCACCAAAGGCTGCTGAAGAAACTTCACAGTCAGGGAATAAGAGGGCAGGTCCTCTTATGGATCCATAATTGGTTGAGGGCCAGGAAACAGAGAGTGGGGGTCAATGGGCAATTTTCACAATGGAGAGAGGTGAAAGTGGAGTGCCCCAGGGATCTGTCTTGGGGCCGGTGCTTTTCAATTTATTCATAAATGACCTGGAGACAGGGATAAGCAGCGAGGTGGCCAAGTTTGCAGATGACACAAACCTTTTCCGGGTGGTGAAAACCAGAAAGGATTGTGAAGAGCTCCAGAAGGATCTCTCCACGTTGGGGGAATGGGCAGCCAAATGGCAGATGCGTTTCAACATAGACAAATGTAAAGTGATGCACATTGGGGCAAAAAACCAAAACTTTACCTATAGGCTTCTGGGTTCTGAGCTGTCTTTGACAGCTCAGGAGAGAGATCTTGGGGTGCTGGTGGACAATTCAATGAAGGTATCGACCCAGTGTGCGGCAGCAATTAAGAAGGCCAATTCCATGCTTGGGGTCATTAAAAAAGGGGTTGAGAATAAAACAGCCAATATTATCATGCCATTGTACAAATCAATGGTAAGGCCGCACCTGGAATATTGTGTCCAGTTCTGGTTGCCGCATCTCAAAAAGGACATAGTGGAGCTGGAAAAGGTGCAGAAGAGAGCGACAAAAATGATTACGGGGCTGGGGCACCTTCCTTATGAAGAAAGACTGCAGTGTTTGGGGCTCTTCAGCCTAGAAAAAAGGCACCTGAGGGGGGACATGATTGAAACATACAAGATTATGCATGGAAGGGATAGAGTCGATAAAGGGATGTTCTTTTCTCTCTCTCAAAACACCAGAACCAGGGGGCATCCGCTAAAACTGAGGATTGGGAGAGTTAAAACAGATAAAAGGAAGTACTTTTTTACCCAGCAGGTAGTTAATCTGTGGAACTCTTTGCCACAGGAGGTGGTGATGGCATCTGGTCTTGATGCCTTTAAGAGGGGATTGGACAGATTTCTGGAGGAAAGGTCCATCGTGGGCTATAAGCAATGATGGATTGTGCAACCTCCTTACAAAGGTGGTGGGCTACTGGTATCGGGTGCAAGGGAGTGGCAACAGGATCCAAGCATCTTGTTGTCTCATGCCTCCCTGGGGCACCTGGTGGGCCGCTGTGAGATACAGGGAGCTGGACTAGATGGGCCTTTGGCCTGATCCAGCAGGGCTCTTCTTATGTTCTTATGTTCTTATGGCCTTCTTTACCGCTGCCGCACATTGGGTCAACACTTTCATTGAGTTGTCTACTAGCACTCCAAGATCTCTCTCCTGTTCTGTCACTGAAAGCTCATTCTTATTTTACCGGTCGGAATTCATGCATTTATGTTACAAGAAAAAATTAAATACAAAGCAGGTTTCAATCAGCACATATTAAGAAAATCATTATTCTGGATATAGAAATCAATTAAGTTTAAATTCTATCAAAAAATACCGAGATGGGTCAAACCAATTGAAATAAATTCAAATCCTAGATGGATAAGAACTGACAATAATAGACCTTACTATGATTTAATAGATGACAATAACAGATTATTAAGCAATGAACATTTAGAAAGGAAGGATATCCACTTAGACTGGTGGTCCAGAATACAAATTTCAAACAGACTTAAAGAGGACAATAAGATAGGGATTAGTAAGGAATTAACAGAATTGGATAAAGAAATTTTTGATCAAAAAAACAAATTTATAAAGAGAGTTTATGCATTGCTTTTGAAAGATAAGATGATTGAGGAAGTCGTGAAAGAACCGTTGATAAAGTGGGCACAAGATATAGGTTATTCAATCTCTTTGGATCAATGGGATAAAGTATGGAAAGATAACATCAAGTTAACTAAATCAACTGCCTATAAAGAAAATATTTACAAAATGTATTACAGGTGGCACTTAACTCCAGATAAGTTAGCGAAAATGTCATCAAAAAACTCTGACAAATGTTGGAAATGCGGGAAAAAAAAAGAGGAACTTATTATCATCTCTGGTGGAAGTGCTCAATTACCAAAAAATATTGGCGTTCAATTCATATGATAGCTCAAGAAATTATACAAGAGGAAATTCCTCTTAAACCAGAAATATTTTTACTGAATATCATTCCAGACATTAGAGATTCAGAAAAAAGATTCTTATTAATTCATATCATGACAACAGCAAGAATAGTGTTTGCTCAAAGATGGAAAGATAAAAATATACCAAATTTAGATCAAGTGATAAGCAAATTATATGAGACGGCTATCAATGATGTATTAACAGACAGATTGAATGGAAAAAGCATTTTATGATTGGATTAATACATTATGTTGAGAAAAGACATTTAATGGAAGATGAGTTTAGAGTTAGTTATCTTTGTTTAAATATAATTTTAGTTTATGAGAGATGTCGTACAAAAAATAAAATTATGTTACAAATATATTACAAGTATAAAAAGGTAGAAATGGAATATCATTTATTCAGACTATGGAAAAAAAAGAGATTTTTGATTAAGATAATATTTTGCTGTAACCTTTTGTTTCTTTTCCCAAGTTTCCCTGTCCTTTGTATTCCCTTATTACCTATCCCTATGTCTATTTATTTGTAAACATTAATAAAAAATATTTTAAAAAAAGAAAGCTCAGAACCCCTTAGCTTATAGTTGAAGTTTTGATTTTTTGCCCCAATGTGCATCACTTTACACTTGTCTTACAAACAAGTGCCAAAATTCCTTACGAAGTTTGTTCCTTACAAAACAAATTTCTTACAAAGCCAAAATTTGCAAAATATCACCAAGAAGGAAAAAAATGGAAATAGGAAACAAGACCAGAAAATTAGGAGGACAATAAACACCCACTACTATTTCATCTCAATACTGAAATTTAATCAGCAATTGGGTTTGAGTTCTCCTGGCTTGGTCCTCAACAGACTGATTTATAGGAAAGAGAGAGAAAGAAGGGATAGGAACAGAAACAAGAACAGTTGTGGAGGAGATGAGAAACTGGTTATTGAAGAATCAGGTTTACTAAGACTTCTAGGAAGGGGGGAGAAGCAACAGCAGCATCAGTTGCAAGGAAAAGCAAATGAGAGATGGAAACATTTAAGGTACTTAGCTACATAAAATGCCAAAGGAGCTGCCTGTGTCAGACTAGCCCTATACCCAAGTCAAACGCCTTGTTTTCATTGACTGACTCCTGCAAATCTCTCTCTCATTTGCTAGCTAACATCCTTTTCAAAGTGATGCCAGCACTTTACACAATCAAAGTATTTGCTAATTTCTTAAGGTCTTCTGACAATTTTTATGTGGTTTCTCAGGCTAAGCAATGCTGGTCCTCCATATATAAGGCATAAGCCGTGCAGTGATTTGGTCAGATGTATGACCCTGAGCGATGGGCCCATGTTCATTCCGCAGATACAATCTGCCATTCCATGGGCTACCAAGTGCACGTAGGTCCTATTTTGGGCTCTGAGAGGAAAATGCAGTCGGTTTTACAGCTGTCAAAAGGAAAGCCCAGCCGTTCTTATAGCACTCAGCGACTACAATATGGCCACAGCCTGTTTGTCAATGTAATGCAATATGCACTGACATACAGTTGTGCCTTGGCGTCTGTGAGAGTTCTCAGAAGCCCTGCCGATGCCAAAAATTGTGGATAATGAAATCTGTAGTGGGGGCCGGCACCCTCTCCCTGGCAGCAGTCTGACTCAAGGAGGCCATGCACTGTCTTCCCAGGCCTCAGACGGCTTCTGGAGGCCCCCAGAAGGCCTTCGAGCACATTTCTAGTTTTTCTGGAAGACTGCGTCCCAGGTGCCTCCCTGGGCACCTAAGGCCGTCTCCTAGGTGTGAACAAAGACTGTTCTAGTCACGTCCGGGTCAGCCGCCTGATTGGAACCCACGGTGGGCCAAATCTGTGGATCCTGAATCAGCAGATAAGGAGGCATGACCTCTATATGGTTTATACTACAAGAAAGAATGTCCTTCCATTAAAACAAGGGTTACAATTATGTGTCAGGGAAAAATTAGATAAACATAAGGTTCAAAAGCCATATGCAGTTAGTTCTCTTTCTACAGGAACTCACTATATGCAAATTTGCTTGTCTGCAAGAGGCAGAATTGTTACTTATCTTGCTATCTGCACCTCTGACCTCATTATAAACTACAGTCCTGGCCAAAAGTTTTGAGAATGACACAAAGATTAATTCTCAACACTGGTCTGCTGCTCCAGTATTGGAAGATCTTCATGCAGATGTTATGATGGTATACTGAAGTGTAAGTACAAGCATTTGCATACGTGTCAAAGGCTTTTACTGACAATTACATTAAGTTTATGCAAAGAGTCAATATTTGCAATGTTGACCCTTCTTTTTCAAGACCTCTGCAATTTGCCCTGGCATGCTGTCAATCAACTTCTGGGCCACATTCTGACTGATGGCAGCCCATTCTTGCATAAGCAGTGCTTGGAGTTTGTCAGAATTCGTGGGCTTTTGTTTGTTCACCTGCCTCTTTAGGATTGACCACAAATTCTCAATGGGATTAAGGTCTGGGGAATTTCCCAGCCATGGACCCAAAATCTTAATGTTTTGATCCCCAAGCCACTTAGCTATCACTTTTGCCTTATGGCAAGGTGCTCCATCTTGCTGGAAAAGGCATTGTTCGTCATCAAACTGTTCCTGGATGATTGGGAGAAGGTGCTCTTGGAGGATATTGTTGTACCATTCTTTATTCATGGCTGTGTTCCTAGGCAAAATTGTGAGTGAGCCCACTCCCTTGGCTGAGAAGTAACCCCACACATGAATGGTCTCAGGATGCTTTACTGTTGGCAAGACATAGAACCGATGGTAGCGCTCACCTTTTCTTCTACGGACAAGGTTTGTTCCAGATGCCCCAAACAATTGGCAAGGGGATTCATCAGAGAAAATGACTCTACACCAATCCTCAGCAGTCCAATCCCTGAACCTTTTGCAGAATGCCAGTCTGTCCCTGATGTTTTTCCTGGAGAGAAGTGGCTTCTTTGCTGCCCTTCTTGACAACAAGCCATCCTCCACAAGCCTTCGTCTCACTATGCATGCAGATGCACTCCACCTGCCTGCTGCCACTCCTGAGCAAGCTCTGCACTGGTGGTGCCGCGATCCCGCTGCTGAATCACCTTTAGGAGACAGTCCCGGCGCTTGCTGGACTTTCTTGGGCGCCCTGACACCTTCTTCACAACAATTGAACATCTCCCCTTGAAGTTCTTGATGATCCGATAAATGGTGGATGTAGGTGCAGTCTTAGTAGCAGCAATATCCTTGCCTGTGAATCCCCTTTTGTGCAAAGCAATGATGGCTGCCTGTGTTTCCTTGCAGGTGACCAGGGTGACCAGAGGAAGAACATTGATGTCAAGCATCAAACTCCTTTTAAAGCTTCCAGTCTGTTATTCTAACTCAATCAGCATGACAGAGCGGTCTCCAGCCTTGTCCTGGTCAACACTGACCCCCGTGTTCACTGACATGATGTCAGCTGCTCCTGTTGTGGCAAGGCTGAAAGGCAGTGGAAAGGTTTTTTGGGGATTAAGTTCATTTTCATGGCAAAGAGGGGCTTTGCAATTAATTGCAATTGATCTGATCACTCTTCATAACATCCTGGAGTATAGGCACATTGCCATCTTCCACACTGGAGCAGCAGACCTTGCGTGAATTAATCTTTCTGTCATTCTCAAAACTTTTAGCCAGGACTGTGTGCAGAGACTTTCTGAAGGCTGCAGGGACCTTCAGAACAGCATCTGCAACCAGCGCTAACCCTTTTAAAATAGCTGGCAGAAGCATCTGCCAGTCATGTTTAAGGGGTCCACACTGATCACAAGTGCCATTCTGAAGATCCCTGCAGCCTCTGGAAGGTCTGTGCATTCAGAGACTTCTGGTACTTCCTGCTACACACTGGTTTCTTGAGGGTGTCTGCAGGATTTTTTTGATGGCAGATAAGGTGCCCTTTGCATCTAACCCGATTGATCCCATAGTATCAATGGTTTGTAATCTGCAAATTCGCTATCTGCAAAGATTTCCTAGAACAGAAAGGTTTCCCAGATTTCACAGCTCATGATGACTGACTGTTAGCAGCATCTACATGGGGATGCTGACTCCTATAGATGAAGAAGTGGCAATCAAAAGGGCATGCTTCATGGGTCAAAATAGCACTTTAAAAAACAAGAGGGCAGCACCTGAATATTCTGGCCACATTGGTGCAGACATCCTTGTCACTCACACATTTTTCCAGCATCAGACAAAGCTCTGGAATTGCTCCACTGTCCAGAAGTTTGCACCTTGACTGTGGCAAATCAACCAAGTTTCGCAAAGTGGCAGTTAGCTGTAGAAGAGAGATTTAAGCATGAATAAATCATAGCGTTATTATGAACCCCAGACACTTTTAAAAATTTAACAAGATTAGATCTTGCCTAAGCCTCATCCTATGAAACTTCCTCCACAGACATGTAGGAAGCAGTATGGATTATTTAAACATTGGAATACAGAACAATGATACAGGCTTAGTTTTTAAAGCTAGAACAGAGGTCAGTGGTAGGTCATGTTCTCTTTTTTACTTTGAAAGCAAACTAATGTTCTCTTCCTCTACTGGAGACGTGACTCTATTTACTCTTCTGCCCTTTGGCCTAATTTCTTGTAATGTTTTTCCAAGCTGGCATGGAACAACAACATAGACCTGTGACTTGCCCTCCCTTTTCAGCCAAAGTACTAGAGTAAGCGGAGGAGAAAGAGCTTCATATGCTCCTGGATGAAAGAGACTGGTGGGTCATAAAACGTTTTTGGAATTATTATTTTTTAACTTTGCAAGTACCCTTTGCCAGTGTGCAGAATGGAATAATTAGCTGAAATGCTAGCCTGTGATATGAGGCAATATTCATACCCTCAAATTAAAATGTCACATTTTCTGTTTTTCTCTAGTAATTGGTGTGCAGTAGATCACATGGGAACGCATGGGTTTTGGGGAAAGTCCCTAGGGAGT
Organism: Lerista edwardsae; assembly: GCA_029204185.1. NCBI lineage: Eukaryota > Metazoa > Chordata > Lepidosauria > Squamata > Scincidae > Lerista > Lerista edwardsae. The sequence goes on along the minus strand of JAJKFI010000049.1, from coordinate 6,883,382 downwards.
TTTTAGGGACTCAGTTTCTAGGGAGAGTCTAGCAAATGTACACACACACACACATAGTAAGGTCTCTAGCAGCCTCAGAACCATAGGAACCCAATTATCATGAATGAACTATGATGATGATGATGATGATGATGATGAACTACAACTATTTCTTTATAGATTTTTTTGTCTAGTCAGTTGGAATAGATTGCAGTTTTTAAAAGTGGGTCCTCATGCTGAAGAGTTTGGGAAGCACTGATCTAGATCCATTCCATTCTAACTTCCGGCCAACGTTAGGACTGAGAGAGATTTTGGGAATGTGACCCTACTATTCTCCAGGAGCTCTGAGATGCATTTGAGACTATTGCTCACACTACGATTCTGGACCAACTTTATGGATTGTACATGCCCTAGGAACCTCTCAACTTGACAACTGCAATGCATTTACATATGTCTGGATGGATGGATGGATGGATGGATGGATGGAAGGAAGGAAGGAAGGAAGGAAGGAAGGAAGGAAGGAAGGAAGGAAGGAAGGAAGGAAGGAAGGAAGGAAGGAAGGAAGGAAGGAAGGAAGGAAGGAAGGAATGCAGTAGCACAGCTTGTGTCCAGAGTTAGCTGCCTAGACAACATTACCCCAGTACAAGAACTCCATGGCTACCATATTCAAAATGATCTTTAAAACTCTATACAGGACAGATCTAGGATATTTGAGAAAGGACTTTATTCTATATATACCTCCTCATACTTTGAGAAGAGACAATATTGGCTTTTACTAATCACAAAGACTTTTCAGTAGTGGCTCTTCATCTATAGAATACCACAGAATAAGAAATACACCACAACTGAAAAAACAAATAAATACTGTTATATATCCTTTTACTATCCCCTTCATGGATCACTGCCTTGTCGTGGCGAAGGGGCTTGAGTAGCTCAATGAAGCTGTGAGGTATGCCATGCAGGGTTACCCAAGATGGACAGGTCACAGTAGAGAGTTCTGACTAAACATGATCCGCTGGAGAAGGAAATGGCAACCCACTCCAGTACCCTTGCCAAGAAAACCCCATGGATTACAGTAATAAAAGGCTAAACGATATGACGCTGGAAGATGAGCCCCTGGAACATAAGAAGAGCCCTGCTGGATCAGGCCAAGGGCCCATCTAGTCCAGCTTCCTGTATCTCACAGCTTCCTGTATCTTCCTGTAGCCCACCAGGGGCCCCAGGGAGGCACGAGACACAAGATGCTTGCATCTTGTTGCCACTCCTTTGCACCTGGTACTCTGAAGTACTCATAAGAAGAGTAGCAGGGCTCTTCTTATGTTCTTATGTTCTATGGTTCTCCCAGTAGCAATGTACAGCTGTGAGAACTGGACCATAAGAAAGGCAGAGCGCTGAAGAATAGATGCTGTTGAATTATGGTGTTGGAGAAGACTCCCTGGACTGCAAGGAGATCCAATCGGTCAATCCTACAGGAAGTCAAGCCTGATTGCTCCCTGGAAGGACAAATACTGAAGCTGAAGCTCAAATACTTTGGCCACCTCATAAGAAGAGAGGACTCTTTAGAAAAGATCATGATTTTCCCATCATGCTGGGAAAGATGGAAGGCCAAAGGAGAAGGGGGCGGCAGAGGATGAGATGGGTAGATAGTGTCACCAAAGCAATGAACATGAACTTGGGTGAACTCTGGAAGCTAGTGGAGGACAGGGAGGCCTGGCGTGCTGTGGTCCATGGGGTCACGAAGAGTCGGGCACAACTTAGCGACTGAACAACAACAACAACAACAACATCCTTTTACTATACCATAAAAAATCTTTTCTAAACTCAACAGCCACAAACACTTCCATATTTTCTGTAGAGACTATGGCCCAATGCTTTTATCATTTTTGATATCTTTTTACTGTATCTTTTCCATCTCTACTGAGGTATGTCAACTCTGTCATCAATCCCTAACTTTGGGTGGTAGTTAATCCAACATTAAAATGACTCCCAACAGCATCAACAACCATTCTACGAATCCCGAACAAAAAATGGGATTACTGTGATGAACATGACTTCCACTCTTCTTCATCATGAGACTGGCATAAAAGACTGTCAAAAATGTGATTTGTATGTTCCACTATAGCCAATAATCAAAGCACCCATTTCCATGTTTCATCATCGCCCATACTAGTAACCAGAGCTTTCAGATCTACTATTGCTGCTGCACGGAGCATCCATCCTGTATCTCTTTGCTTCACTTTTTCTCTAAGCCTTTTCTAATCTCCTCTGAAAATGGCCTCTCTGCTTGGTTGCTTTTGCCTCTTAAATAATAGGGGGACAAGACATTTATCTACTACATTTCCCCCACAACTTGTCACAACAATAGGGACCAGTAAAAAAGATGAAACTCTAGCTTTTTGCTTCCTTTTGATGAGGTAAAGATACTTTCCTATAGTGATCACATAGCCATTTCCACAGGGTTCAGTGACTATAACTAGCAGTTTCCTGAGAGCTCACACAAGGCTTTGTCTATGGCTCTCCAATTTATTTTCCTACTGGTGCTTTCCATCAAACAAACAGTATTTATATACCGCTTTTGAACAAAAAGTTCACAAAGCGGTTTACATGCTAAAAGTTGGTGCCTATTCACTGCACCCCCAACTTTCCTTATGTCTCAGCCTACCGCCGAGACAGGACTGAACTGTCGGTATAAAGCAGCTTCATGTGTTCCTATATATTCTAGAATTGAGATATTAGCTGGGGTTCCCTGTGCAAATGGAAAAGACACTTTCACGTATGCAAAACAGACTCTCCGATTCCCACCAATAACCACCCAGATGTAACCTCCCATGACATATCAAACAAACATCTTTCTGTGGGGCAAGTATTCCCTAGAGGGTCTCCTGACCTTCAGGAATGGATTTAGATTGCAAGGGTGGGGGAGGAGGAGGTGGTAGAATACAATGCAGTAATGTGGAGGTTACCAGGGCATGTATAACTGTGACAATTAATGAAGCAAGGAGTTATTAGGCCATCTGCATAGCAACTAACAATTCACTGCACTACCATACGCACTAGCTAGTCAGTGACATTTAATTTGTTACAAGCCAGTTACACGTTATAAGAGAGGAAACAAGAGTTTCTTGGAAGAGAACCTCATCATTTATTTATTTATCTGCCATATTTCTGCCCCGTCTTTCTCCCCCTAAGGGGATCCATGATCAATAAAATGTCATCTCAAACATCAAAATAAGCAAAGAAGTATTTTGCTCACTTTAGGGATCTGTCCTCCAGTGGCCCTACCTAATTTTGATGGTAAAAAACAAAAAAGCAATAATCTTCCATGGGTAGCATCCAGAGTTACACCCTGAAAATTAGAGCATATGTCTTATTCATGCATCTACTGAAGTTTGCTTGTGCATGAAAAAGTACAATCCACTAGAAGTAAATTGCAACTATGTCCCGTTGGCATCAGCATGACTTAAGTTAGCGGCAATTACATTTTGATTACTGACATGTGTCACTGCTATAAAGGCACCTAACTACATTTAAAACAATTTCAGTTGTACAAACTGGCCTCAAATTTTATCTTGATCAAATAAAAGCTTAATGCTGACCTGGACCAAGAGGTGCCCCAAACTGGAAAACTGCGCATCGTTTTCATTAATTTCATTAATTTGCTTCATTAGTTGCACCAGTATTTCAACAGTTCCCTTGTTGACCATCTCAGTAATGAGGCTTGCATTTCCAGAAATAAATTTTATAGCACCCATACAATAGAGAAAGGCCTCACTGTTTGCTTGCAAATCTTCAGCTCTTAGAATTTCCAACAGGGAATCTATGGAGAAAATTAGGAATACTGGTGTGAATGGTTCTGTCTGATACTATCCTTATGTATTCCATAGCTTCAGGTGGGGTGGTTTGCTTTGAAGTTCAAATATTACAACAACGTAATGAGTTGCAGGTTTCAGAAGTAAATCAGCATGGATCTTGCTTGAATCTGAATTCTGAAAGCAGTTTACTGAATATGGAAATTGTTGGCCATGATACTGAAAAAGAGACACGTTTTAAGAAAAAGAAGTTTGTTTCTTTGACAGAGGGAACCAGCTGTGTATCTGGCTGTTTCTCATGATTGCATGTCTTTTATTTGGAGTCCAACCAACGGGTCTTGAAGAACCAACTATAACCAACCTTCCAGCACCGATGCAGCCATAATGAGGCCCACAGCAAGGAAACAAACATTTCCTTACCTTGAGGAGGCCTCAATGACTGCCCCCGGCCCTAACCACGAGATGCAGTGAATGCCCCATTGGCAAAGCTCCATTCAGAACTGGAAAGTTGAATAAGATTGGGCCCTAGATCTCAGATAGCGTGTATGTCAATGTATGTATCTCTCTCTCTCGTGTGTGTGTGTGTGTGTGTGTGTGTGTGTGTGTGTGTGTGTGTGTGTAAACATATTGTTTAGCAGTCAAAAGATGAGGGCCGTATTGTTGCTTCCAGTCACCTCTGATATATAGTATATACAGTATTTCCCACCAGCATTTCCTTTCAGCATTTTTCTTCTTTGAGGGGTTCCCTCAAGCATTTATTTGTACTGGACACCAATTCAGCTACTCTTGCTCTAGGCCATGCACTAAGAGAGTTTTTTTTTTTCTCCTTCCTGTTCCAAAGACAGGCACACCTGGAGTGCATGCTGTGGAGCAATATCTCAGTATAGAGAAATTCAGAGGGTTTATATTGCAAATCATATAAAAGGATAAAAAAGAAAGAAAAGACTGAAGCCGAACGTCAGTCTAACACTTGTATCTACATTAAAATATCATTTCTAAAGCATTCCCACCCACCCCTACATGTTAGCACTCTAGTTTCCCATCCAACTTATTACATTGAAATGGTTACCGGTCATAGTAAGATCAATAAAATAAAAAGCATACCCAGTATTCTGTCATTCTGAATGAGGGAGTCGTTTTTTTCATTCCTGCTAATTTTAAACACCAGTTTGCAAACATTAAGTAGATTCTTTCCACTGACTTTCAGCTGCAACGAAGAAAAAGGAGAGAGAGTGTGTATGTATGAATGAGAGAGTGGAATAACAGTAGCATACATGACTGTGCTCCTTCAATGATTTACTCAACAGCAGATTCACAACCACAAGACTTGGTAGCGATTATCTTACATTGTTTTATTATTATTTGTACTGCTTTGTACAATTTGGGAGGTTGGTACTTCATATTTATTTAGCCATAACACGGGACTTCCAAAAGTGAGGAAAAAACACTGTTGTTGTTTTTTTACATGTGCAGGTCTGAATGCTCTATGAGTTTCTTGTAACCTAGTGGTATGGCTGGGAACCCCACTGGTTTGTACAGCCCTGGACAGTCTGAACTACTGGAATGAACTAGGTGTCCCCAAAGACAAAGTCACTTTAAAAAAATAAGTTCTTAATGATTTTTAAATATTCACATACACAAAGAGTACAATGGGGATTGGAGAAGTTTTGGGAATCTCACCCTATTCTCAGACAGTCTCTCTTGAGGGAACACAGACTCACCCTGCAGCCTTTTCCTGTATACAGACCTATTTTGGCTCTTTCATTGTTTCTACTATCCCTATATCTATGTCTACTATTGCGAAGTCTGTGTCTTGTTTATGTTTACTGTCGTAATATTCTTATAATAAACTTTTGTTTTGCAAGTTGCAGAACAAAAAAAAGGCAGGACAATTTTTAAATAAGCAAATAAATATTTTCAGTGTCTTGCTAGAAGCTGGGGTTGCCCTCTCCTAGTTGGTGGCAGGGAGGACTACAGAGGAGAAGGATACCTACAATGTGACATGGAAGGAGGACATCTATGGTTTTGCTAGCAAAGCTTAGGAATCTATGTAGATGGTACAGCATCAATAATAGCAGAATTCTGAAAATCTCCTTTCACATGAGTGCTTGAATTTTTGGCAAAAATAATATTGTTGCTTCATCCGCACATAGAACTACACATACTATCAGTGAGATGGAATGCATTCAAAAACTAAGGCAAAACTCAACCAGAAAGAGCATAAAATAAAGGGTGCACTTCAATCAACTTGCACTTCAATCAATACTCAAGCAAAGCTATGTCGGTGAGGTGAATAACAATCCTCCGGTATCGCCTTTCTCCTTCTCTCAGACGAGGGTATTGGGTAGGGAAGCAAGAGGGAGGTAATTAACAGAGGCCAGAGGGGAGAAAGAAAATAGGGGTAAAGAAAATAGGGAAGGAGATAGACGAAAACGCTGAGCTCTAAGGGCTCTGCATGATCTTGACTTATCTCTTAGATAGGCAGAGCCGGACTGGGTTGGAACTCCCTCCCAATAGGGGAGGAGAGTTCAAGCAAGTCCGACTCTGCCTCCCTGAGTGGGAGGGGCTTCCCACGTGGTAACTGAATGCCCTCGTCCCTCTTCCAGAGAACAGTAAAACTTTCAGCCTGATCCTTTGAGAAGTTTGCAACAGTGGAACCAGCAAAGGTAGGTCCAACTGTGGCAGTGGATGAACCACGCAAGGAGGAGCAGCACGGATGCCCCTGGGCAGGTCAGAGGGTGGGGAGGGGGGCAGACCAGGAGCAGGATCAGTGTCACCATTATCCTAACCGCTTCCATCTTCTTGTCTGCCTCCATTACACGCCTTGGACTTGCACCTGCAGGATAGATTCAAGGAGTCCCAGGGCGGCAGTGGGGGCTCTCCCTGGGGTAAGTGAACAAAAGAAGAACTTTCCAACTGCCCCCAGTCTCGCAGATGCAGCACATGTTCCGTTGGCACAGGTGTATAGGCAGGGTGTATAGGTTTTAGCAGGATTGGGCTGCCTCACCTATATTTTTAAAAACTATTTCTAACTTTATCCCCATATTGGAACTGAGGAGCTAAGACAGAGTAGCTTATCTAAGGCCACCTAGTAAGTCCACGGCAGAGGTCAGTTTCAGACTCAGGAATTCTTGATTTGCAACTCACAGCCCAATCCTAACCTGTGTTGGAATGGCAGGACAGGTGGTTTGTGCTGCATCCAACAGCTGGTTTGTGCTGCTGAAGCTCACCTCAGGCAAGGGGACTTTTGTCCCCTTAGCCCAAAGTAAGCCCCAGCCACCCCTATCAGGCTGCTTGGATCTGCTCCAGCCCTCTATACTAATAAATTATAATAAACAATTTATCATTATTTATTTGTTATTTATCTCCTTGCCTCATCATTTTGTTCAGATATATATGACAATATGTTATTAACTGTACTCTTGTGTTTTTGAAAACCCAGTTTTTCACTTGCACTTGCATGAAAGGTGCACTTGCATGAAAGGAAGTTACACTGAACTAAGTGAGACTTCCTTTCAAGTAAATATATTTAGGTACAGATGAATAGGTCTGTTGACATAATTTTGATAAGAAAATATGTCACATCTTCAGTTTGCCATTCTGGGTTTAATTATGTGTATCACTACTTTCAAAAGAGTTTGACATCTCAGATAATGCAAATATACAGGTACTATTTTATATTCTATATTACTTATGCTCCATCCCCTAATCTCCTGGATGTCAAAAAGAATCCTACCATTACAATTTAACATTATAAATGTTAAAAATATAATTAGATGTTCATTTTCATCAGTTTGTACACTGAAAAATTCTGCAACTTGAGCTGAACAATTCACCTAACCATTGTGTTGTATTTCTTAGGATACAAAGTGCAACATCACACAAGAATCAATCTAATAGGATCTATAAATCATCACACTGTACAATTATAACTAACTAAATTAACTTACACCCAAAATAATTTTTGCTACTTTCAGGCCAAGAGGATCCGAAGCAATGTCAACTAATTTGTACAAAGTCTTCAAAAACAAATTTCGCATTTTAAATCGCTTGCCAAGCATATTTCCTTCCTCTAAGACTTGATATAGACTGGTACAGGCATGGCAAAGGCGGTCTATGTTGTCCTCTATTTGAGATGGAAAAGAAGGAAAAAGAAAGTTATCAAGTTATATTATTTCTGAGCCTGGTAATCTCTGGATTTAAAATCAATTTTTCCAAATCAGAATGAATGCTGTCAAACAATCATCTCCACTTCAATAAAAAGCTCACCATGTTGGCTATTGAAAATCCATGTAATGATTAAAATGTTACGGTAATTTTACCAAAAATAATTTTTGTTTCAAGCTCTCACAATTACAATATATAGCAGTACATGGTAGGGTGGCAACAAAAATTAAACAACTTTATATTGGGGGACTCCAATTTTATCAACAGTTACAGTGACTCAATACAAAATAAGAAGTTTGAGTTCTCATGATTTGCAGATGTATTACAATACCTTTCAGTTGAGAAAGGTTTGACACTAGTGCACAAACTTTGAGTCATGTGGAGCACAGAAGCTAGCTAGGAAGAGCAATATAATACAGAAGAAATGGAGCTGTAAAAACCTTAGACCAAAGAACGGAATTGGGCCCAGGAAGGGGGGTGGGTTAAAGGGCAGTGGCACCCACCAAATTCTAACCCCCTTCCTGGGCTCGATCTGCCTTCACAGATCAATGTGAACTTACACCAGCTATAGAGATAGTTGATTCATGGCAGCTGCTGGAGCTTATCCCTGGGCAAAGGAACAATTGGTCCCTTACCCTCAATATGTCAAAACTCCCTGTGGGACAGCAGAAGCCACATCAGCGCTGCTACTTCACCATGCAGGGAGTTACATAGGATTGGATTGCCCATGTTCAGATACATTCTTCAACATTGTAACCTGCAACAATATGCTAGATTTGAGCGATATATCATTTGCTGTGATTTCAGGATTTTATTTTATGTTATCTTATTCTTTATCTTTCATTTGTAATCTACAAATTACACATTTATATGCTGTATTTTAACATTTAAAACCAGCTTTTCAAAAAAGACTTATTGATCAAAGCAGCAGAGAAGAAAAACATAAACAGAAAGTAACTGGCCCCAATCCAAAAGCCTTCTTTGAGGTTGGTCCATGTCCTGTAGCCTTAAGCAAGGCCTATTCCTTCCTTCACTGCTGATTTTGCCTAGTGTAGCTTTGAGCCAATCTCCACAGTTGCTATAACACCCCTTTCCTGTAGTCCATAAAGTAGCACACTTGTATGCAGTGGCGTCATCTACAAATGAACTAACGGAACGCTGGGCGGGACTTACGCAGGGCTTCCGCGTGATTGGCTGCCTGCCTGTTTCGTTCCGCAGCTGCCCTGGCCTCGGGGGGGGTGCCTGCTCGCCGGGGGAGATGGGTGGGGGGTGCGCCGGGTGCCTGGGCAAGCAGTGGGGGGGGGACGCGCCAACCGGGGGCAGCCCCCCCAAGGCCAGGGCAGCCGCGGAACAAAACGGGCGGGCTGCCAATCACGCGGAAGCCCCACCCACGTCCTGCCCAGCATTCTGTTAGTTCATTTATAGATGACACCACTGCTTATATGCCATTTGTGAACTATTGGGAACACCCTGACTAAGAGTGGCAAACAGATTTTGCATTGTTGCCATTTAGGGAGGCTTGAAGGAATTTTTCATTGTCCTCAGTTTTGTTGGGACCACAAACGATTATTCCTCAGGAAGGCTTCTACATCTGCCTAAGCCCACAGTTACTATTATGAACAAGTAAACAGACCTTTTGTAGTGATAGGCACGCATGTACAAGACACAAATCTATATGCAGAAAATAAGGGGTAGAGATGGCCTGGCCTCTCTGCTGCAGCTATTATGATTAAAGAAGAATGCACAAATACATGCTTTCATGAAATTTACAGTGCAATCCTATGCTGTGCTGGATCAGGCAGGCCAGTGGGCCTGCGCTGCATCCAACGCAGCATATGGGGAGGCTGGAGCCTTCCCAGCACAAGGGCACGTGCTGGAGAGGCACTAGCCTTCCCAATGTGCTCCTTGGATCTGCACTCGCAAAATTGCAGGCACAGATCCAAGAAGACTGCACGGCCCAAATCAGTGCCACATGGCCTGGGGATGAGGCTTTGGATGTGGCCTAACAACCGTATCCAAAACCCATCCCCTCCCCAGGCCGGCACACACGCTGGCCCGCCTACCCCCACCCACTTCCACCCACCCCCTGCCCAAAACCGCCCTCCCTCCCAGCCAGAGCCGCCCTTGCTGTCAGACTGGCACTAGAGCTTGCACCTTGGGAGGCGCTCTCAGACTGGCGCTGGGAAACTCAGTGCCCACGTGAGTGGGCACCTAGGATTGCACCCTTCATCTTAGGTCTATCCAAGAGTGAATTTTAAAAACTTGCTAAGAATTATACTCCTTTCCCCCAATGAATCAGGGAGAATCATACCCCTTTGTTTCTCCTC